>NW_026507269.1:0-18316 GCF_026875155.1 Cherax quadricarinatus
TGCTGTTTTGGGGGGTGCAGGGTGGGAGAAGTCTGCTAATCTTGGAGGAGACTGTTGGAGGCACTGGGCAGAGTACTGGCTTGGGTGTACTCGTGCTGTGTAGGTCTTGGGACCTGTGGCTTAGTTCCTGTAGTGAACTGTCCTCTGTGCTATATTGTAAGTTATATTCATTTTCGTCAAGTTGATTGTGTTCCTTGTCTCACTGCCTATGTGTACCACCCCATTTATCTAAACCCCAATGATATACTCCTGTTCCCAAATATATTATTGTACAAGGACTTAATAATAAACTGTTTGAGTAGAATAGTAATATTCACTGTCCCCGTCATTTATTCTTTTTCTTATATTTTATTATGTTTATATATGAGTGAAGAGTGGGCGAGGCATATGTTAGTGAATAGTGTAGAGTTAATGAGAGTGTCGTGGTGGTCACCACTGACCTGTCATTACCTACCTACCTCCGCATACCTCACTCCTCCCACCTCGCCTGTCCCCTACCTACTGACTCCCTCCGCTTACCCCCATATTCCTATTCAATCATTACCCCCCCTACATGACAATCTTAATGTAACTAATTATGTACATAACAGTAAATGATAACAAAGATAATTATTATTTATCAATGTTACATAGACAAGTAGGAATTTGGGACATCTAGGTCGCAAAAAAATGTCCCCCCTCGATACCTACCATTGTCATAACCACAAGTTGCTCTGGACCTATTAATTAAATGAAATATACATACACCAGGAATACTGGTAAATATATAAATTTGTGGACTGTATATTAAAAATAATAAATGGTTATATACATACACAATTACTTAACAGAAGGAAAATATATCTTAATATCACTCACCAATTTGACTGGAGATTAATGTGTATCATACTCAGAAAACCTCACTCTAACTAAATCTATGAAAATAATGCTGGCCAGAATTACACACAAATCTAGAGAGCTTATCTGAGGTTCCTGGAGCTGTCTTGTCCAGTTGTCTGATATCTCAAGTTATGCAGGAATGCACATCCACCAATTTCACTTCCTATTTGAGAGGTGTCAACACAATTTTAACCTCTAGAGCACGAAAAATTCTTCCCATTACACCAACGTTTGTACAAAATTCAAAACCAAAATGGCGAGTCTCGTCCCAGACGCAGGCTTTCTGTTTCCTATGACAAATATTATTAACCCTTAAACGGTCCAAACAGATCAACGTTCAAATTCATAGTGCTACAAAAGTAGATCTACTTTTTTTACATATTTTCAAATATACAAAAAAAATGTAGATAAAAATTTTTTTACACGTTTTCACATGTAAAACAAAAAACAAAGATCTACATTTTTTTACATACTTTCAGATGTTGAAAAAACGTATATATACGTTTGGACCATTTAAGGGTTTAAATACAGTATAAGCCATCTATTTACCTATAAATTACCGTATTTCCGGAAAATATATACAGTATTTTCCACAACCTGTCTTTGTAATACTCATTTGTACTTTATTGTTAACTGTTTACAATAATGTTTTATAACTGATTGCATCGTTGCTTAGTTAATCTTAAGTTAATTTTAAGCCAGCCCGTAATGCTATGCATACAAGTGGCTTTGGTATGCTGCTCTTACCTGTATTTTTTTGTACCTCTTTATGTTCAAATTATTAAATAAATAAATAAATAAATAAATAAATAAAGGTGGCCGTGTGTTCGTCACTCCCTACCTGGTTCAGCTTCCCTGGCGGTTCATCGTGTATACTGGTACTCATTATCACTATTCCCCCAGCTATCATGGGGACAGCTTCTTCTCTATCTGGCTTGGCAGGGAATTCAGGTGGAATCCTGCCGCCTATGATGTATCCTACTGGGGATCTGTATAAACCAATTCCTTCCCTAAACGTCCGTCGTGTAGACAGGAAGTCATCTATCCGATTGGCTCCCACCAGGATACCTACATTTATGACTGTGTCAGTGGTAATTCCCTGGTCTGCCAGCTTCACGTCAAGGTCTTTCAATCGCTTAGCTGCTGCAGCAAGACCTCTCACTGTAATTGCCGTGGGTAACGTCTCTACCACCAAGACTGTAATGTCTCTGCGATGTCCACCTAATTTGACTGTGACATCCACCACATCATAATATTTGTGTGGGGCCTGACTTATAGCCCCTCCCAACCTGGAGTTTACCTGGAGAGAGTTCCGGGGGTCAACGCCCCCGCGGCCCGGTCTGAGACCAGGCCTCCTGGTGGATCAGAGCCTGATCAACCAGGCTGTTGCTGCTGGCTGCACGCAAACCAACATACTAACTTTCCATGTGGCCTTCAACTTTAATTTAGCCACCAACTTCTTTGTTATCAAGGATACTTGTGCTCCTGGGTCAAAGAATAATCGGGTTGTTTGGGGACCTGTCCCCATTCACAAACCTTCCCATGATGTAGGTAGGGCCCCACCTCCGTGATCCCCCCCAAAATTAGAGACTTTCATCCCTTTAAATTTAAACCCCTGGCTACCATTTCGGGCCAGCTCACTTTCTATCTTTACCTGAAGAAAACCCTACTACCCGGGGGTTTCCCTTAAATTTTTGGGGAAAAATTGCAAAAATGGTGCTTACCTTTGCAGCAGTTCGACACTTACGGGGGCGGGGTGCCCCCCAGTCTCCCCCGCGGGGTCCCCCCCACTGTTGCAACCCCTAAATTTGAGTTACAATGATTTTTAATTTATATTATAAGTAAATTATCTTTTAAAGAAAATTTTTTATTGCTTATATTTCGAAAATTTTCTAAATGTAAATATTTTGGGCTTTATATTCTTTTTTGATTTTTATTTTGTTAGGAGTATATAATATTTTGCCCCAGTTCAAGTCTTATTTAAAACTACTGGAAAATTATCGCTTGTCGCTCGTTATCCTCCCCGGCTTCTGGCTGTGCTGTCCAGGGGGCTAAAAAAAGATCGAGGGGGGTTTTCCTTCCCCTTTTCCTTGTAATTTATTCAGGTTTCCTCGAGACTCGTTGGGGGTTTGGGGACAGATTGTCTGTCTCTTTTTCTTGTTAGTTTTTGTAAAAACTCTTTTCACAAAAACTTTGGGTATAATTTAAAATTGATTTTCGGGGGGTTGTATGAGGTTGTGTGTCACTTAAACACCTGAACATCTCAGGCCCCGGGGGCTGTTTTCTGACCAAATTTTGTACTGGTTTCGTGAAATTGTCCACGGGCCCGGGGGTTTTTTCTATGCTGAACTTGGGTTTAAAATAGTGGGGGAAATTTTTTGTAATTTTTGGGAGGTCTGCTGAGGGTCCCACTTAGTGTTGTTAATTATCTCCTTGATCCTGATTGTGTCACAGTCGCTTGTTTAGGGGCAGGGGGCTTAGCTTTTCTTTTCATTGTTCAACCCAGCCCTGTTCTGGTTCCCCAATGGGCCCAAAAAGTTATTTTTTTTGGGCCCTTTTGGTCAGTCATTTTTTAAAGTTAGTCAAAGTCGTGGGGACTTTAGTGAACTCTTAGAAAAACTTACATAAAATACAAAAACTTACTTTAAATTTTTGAAATATTTTTTTAAATTTTAAAATGTATTTGAGGGGTTTTTAAGAATTTTAAATGGGGATATGTGCTTTCAGCACAATAAAATTGAACTCGAGAGTTTGTATTTATTTTAAATTACTGTGATTGATTTAATTTTTTTTGGGATAATATACTCTAAAAACTTAATAATTTTTTTAAAATTTTTAAATTTTCTCTTAGTTAGTAGCCAAACCAATTGTAATCCTAAAGGGCCACTATTGAATAATACTAAATTTCAAAGGATAATGGGACAAGGATACTGTTTACTTGTTACAAAAACCCCGGTAACAGGCTGGTTTGCTAGAAGGGCGGTCCTTTCTAGTTTTCACTGGAGACTCTAAGCTTTTAGAATCGCTTTTTTTAAACAAAGGGGGGGGCCGGGCCCGGGATGCTTTTGACCCCAAGGGGTGGGGGGAGAAATTGCCCCAAATTTTTTGACATAAAAGTAACCCCTATGATAAAAAAAACCTGAGTACTTTCCCTAACCCGGGAAGACTTTGGTTTGGGTTTTGGGTACAACAGGGCCAGGTGGGTATGTCCCTAAACGGTTTTTTGACCCAAAGGAATGGAAATACTTTTTAAATGATTTTCAAACCCCAAAGAAACTAAACACTTTTTTCCCTATAGGTTTAAATATTTTTCCCAAAATCACTTCTCGAAAGTACAATTTTTTTCGTGATTATCCCAAAAGTGAAACTTAAATTTGATATCTGACTTTGTCTGATTAAGTACTTTAAAAACTTCAGACGTTTGGGCGAGAAACCCCCAAATATTCGGTTTTAAAATTTAAAAAGGAAAATTACACCGCAGAAACTGTCAAAGCTTTAATTTAAAGGATAAAATTGTTTCCTGCTCATACCGAGATTTTTCTGATTATGTTTTCAGATTGGGAAAGCCTAGTGTCACAATTGGGAAATTTTGGCTCTTTTGGGAATTTTTGGAAGAAAAGAGCACTAAGGCAGAAGGGGCCCTTTAGTGCCCAAAGCCAAAGGAAACCCAAAGTTCTCGCTCCCCCGCCTTCCCTCACTCCCACATTATTAAAAGAGAAAGGCGGGGTAGTTACACACCTAAAAACTTTTTACAGTGAAATGATACACCTGTACTACCTTACCCTAAAAACCAGATCTAGGACTTCCCCTAGGAAGACGGTTTTTGGGACAAAGTGTCCGCCCAAAGGGACCGTCCAGACCATTTTAAAAATTTCCCTATCCTCCTTTCCCCACTGGTCCTATTTTCCCCGGGAAAACATTTGAGGGTTTGAAGGTTTCCTTATGTTGCAGACTGAAACAAGGGGAGGCCCGGGGAAAATTGAACAAAAGAAGATTTCCAGAGAGAAAATGTTCGTCTTTTAAGACAACAGACTAAAGATCACTGGACACTTTTTAATGTGCAGAAAGCCGACCCAAGGGTTTTTCCTAATTTTTTTAAAAAGTGACTTAAAACACATATTTTAAATGTTTTTGAGAACCAGGCACGGGGCTAAAAATTTGGGGCCCCCGTAAGCACGGGAAACATTGTTGCATACTGTTTTGACGGGAAAGATTTTTAAAACCCTTTTACTGAACCCCTTTTCCCTTTTTGCCAAGTACATTAGTTTGACGCTGTCAAAAAAACAATTTTTGAGACTTTAAAACCCTTGTTACCTGTAAGTTATCAAAGACCCTTTTCCCGTACTTTCCCAACCGACGACAAATCAAACTTGTTAAAAAGTTTGTTTCGTGAAAAAAAAATTTGCATTTAAAGGGGTGGTGTGGGTTCCCAAAGTGTAACAACTATGACAGTCGGTTCAGTTTTTTCAACAAAAGATTTTTAACCCAACCTTTTTGCTGGTGGACTTTCAAGAAAAATTTGATCGTTCATACTACCCCCAATATTCTGGGAAACTAACACCCTTTTAGCAGACAATTCCGAGATTTCTCACAAATTTTGTTACTTTAACCAAAAAACACAAAGAAACAAGGTAACTAAAGATTGGTCCTAGAAGTTGGCAACCTAAATCAGCCTCATTCCCGGGCCTGATGTACCTGCTACTGAAAATTCTCGAAACCTTTCCCGGGAAAAAACCCCACAATCCTGAATCTGTCTTTTGTGGTTTAAGACAGAAATCTGATTTTCGAAAAAGAAGAAAGTTTAAATGACCTTTTTGTAACAGAAAAGGACATGCTAAGAGTATTTTTTTATTTAGAAAAGGATACGAAATACAGTCTGGGGGTTTGGCCCCCCCACTCAAGCGTATCCTCCCCCCGAGCAAAAAAGGGGCCCCAAAAACCCCTAGAAAAACCCTTTCTGCCTTCGGGTTTTTAGAAAAAGTTACTCGGGGCCCAAAATGACTAGCGCCCAGAAAAGGTGTATCGACAAAAAAAATTCGTTCAGCAATGAGCCCCTTACTTTTCGAGGGGTTTAAAGTAGGTTTTTTGCGAATTACATCAAACGAAATAGTTATTTTCGGGGGAACACGGGCAGTTATCCACGTTTTTAAAGAGAAGTTGTACTGCCCTTTAACTGATGAACCTTTTGCAAGTTTGGTTTGTATTGTTAGAAGCCTATGGTGGGGCTTTTAAATAAAAGTACCTTTTCCAAAAAGTTTTTATTCCCAAACAAGCTATTATACGGGTTTTAATTTCAGTGGGGATATCCAAATGGTGTAAATTTTTAAAAGGTCAGTGGCTTGTTTTATAGGGAAACGATACCTTTATTCTGGTATAGTAAAGAACCATTGTGATTGATAAAAACACTGGGTTTAATTATGCCTTGAAGCTTTTTAGAGAGAAACCCATTTTATTTCCCCCCTTTACCCCAATTACTTTAAACTATGTCAAAGATTCAACAACCCTCCTTGGGCTCTTTTTGAGGTTTGTTTAGAAGGGGAAAATTTTGGGGAAAGAATATGTTGTTTTTGTGGGTGCTCTGCGCCCCCGGATCATTAAAAAATTTAACCCCCCCCCCCCGGTCACAACCTGTCAGGGTAAACGGACGTTAAATTTCAAAATCATGTTTATTTAAAACAAGGATAGTTTTTTTGATCAGTACTGGAAAGACTGAGAGGATATAGCTTTTTCTGGAGTGAAGCAAAAAATTCGATAATTGTTACTATTTTTAGTAAAGGTGTACTGATGGGAAAAAAATTCATGTAAAGTTGTCAGCTGGGTAGTGTTTCCCCCCCACAGACAAGCATTTCGTAGTGGTTTTCCAGTTACATTTCGTGAACAAAACCCTTGAAATTTTGGGTCACAATAGTCCCTTTGGGAATTTGGGTGTCAAAAAGACCCCTCGGTTAAATGGGAAAACATTTTACTTGGCCAAAGATGAAGGGAAAAAAAGCTGACTTTTGCAAGTTTTTCCACGTTTTGTCAAGTGACAGGCAAACCCCCAAACGCCACACACCTCCCCCCTGCGCCCCCTCAAATTCCCCATTTACCGTGCATGGTAACATTCTCACGTCCCCCAATTTTTGGGTTTGTTGGTCCTTTTCCCAGAACCCCCAAAATAAGGAAAAACCCAAAATTATTTAAAATTTTGGGCGCGCAACCGCTATCCCGAAGCTATTCCTATGAGGGAAAAAATTAAAACTCGTGCTATTTTTGAGAGCGCTGATGAAAAATTTTTTTCCCAGGTTGGATTGCCACGAGAGATACAGTCAGATTCAGGGTCTAATTTCATTCTAAAAATTTTTCGAGAAGCATTTTTACCACCTAAAGGGAAAAAAGTCCTTGTACTTTCCCCAAACCCGTTATTCCCTCCCCCTTTTACAAGGGGGTCTAGAGAGATTTCATCGCCCCTTTAAGTCCCCTGAGAGAGCATATTGTGAACATTTTTCTAGAACTGGGATGAAGGGGGTTTAAAACCCTTTTCCCCTTTTGTTTTGAAAGAGAGAAAGTGAAAAAGAAATCCCCGGTTTGTCCGTTTGAATTAATTTTTCGGACCCCAAGTGCGTGGTCCTCTTGCAGTGTTTAAAAAAAGTTTTGGGGGGGGAAAAACAAAAACCCTCATTGAGTACTTTACCCCCCATTAAAGGGGCAACATTTGGGCCCGCCGCTTAAAAGCTAGCTTCAAAAAAAACCCAGTTTTAAACCCAAGCTAGAAAAGAAGCAAAATTATGAAAGCGTGCCCTCTCTCACTCTTTTAAAGGCCAAAGAGATAAGGTGATGGCTCGGAAATTGTACCAAGGGGGCCAAAAATCTACAAGGCCCCCGGGGATGATGGTCCCTGGGAAATAGTGAAAAACCTTTTGGGGACGAAAAAAATTTGGTCCCTACCCCCTTTGGGAAAAAAAAAAAATCTAATCATGTGTAAACCCTGTTTTAAACCCGCTTAAGGGATACACGATCCCCTACCTATTACTTCTATTCTTTCCTAAAGGGCAGAGAAAAAAAAACGTCAGTTTACCTACATTTCCCAAGGGAACAGGGGGTTTTTCCTGGGGGAAAAGTTCCGGGGGTCAACGCCCCCCCCGGCCCCGGCTGTGACCAAACCCCCCGGTGGGTCAGAGCCTGTTCACCAGGCTGTTTTCTCCGGCTGCACGCAAACCAACGTTTCGAGCCACAGCCCCGGGGTGTTTAGGAACTGACTTTAGGGGGCCCTTTTTCCAGGGGCCCCGCTTTAAGACTGCCAGGGGGTCTGTTGGTAATCCCCCTTATGTGTGGGTGGGAGGCCCTTGAACAGTCCCCGGCCCCTGACCAAATTAAAGGAATGGTTCTTAACGGGCAGTGCAAACCCCCCCTTTTATTTTGGGGGGATGGGCAACCCTTGGCCCCAAATCCCTTTTTCTTTTTGTATTTAGTGATTTTCTTTTGCAAGTTTTTTTTACTAGTTTCCCCCTAGGATTTCCAGGGGTTTTATAATCATGTATTTTCCCTCCTGCGTTCCCGGAAATACAGGTTTGGGAACCTCAAGCGTCCCCAAAAATTGAGGTGTTTTTTCTTTCCCTTTATGCGCGCCTGAAAAGTTCTCTGTACATTTTCCCCAGGTCGGCAATTTTAAATGCCCTTAAAGGTGTGTTTGTGTGCAGCCAATTTCCGCCCAATGAACAAGTGACCTGAAGAGTGTCATCCCCCGGGGTTGGCCTCCCCCGTTTTTAAGGTTCTCTTATTTCCTTTCCCGTATTTTTCTAGGCAGATGCGATTGAACAAAAAGTTATGGTCCTTGAAGGGGAGTTTTCCCCACATATCGCCCCCGGTCTTTGACGTTGTGTTTTTGCTCTATTTTGTGGGGCCCGGGAAATTTTTTTTGGTTAAATCGATGAAATTTAATTTCCTCATTTTTTACCCAATTGAGTAAATTTAAATTTCTCAAACGTTGAAATTCAATTTTTTTGGTTTTTTTTGCAGCCCCCTAAAGGGTTTGGTTTGGGTTTTCCGCCGGAGCCCTTTTCAGTGTCCCCGCCCAAAGGAAGACAGTCTGCAGATTCGGGTGGGCATCTGCCCAAAGGAAACACGGTGCTGTGGGTGACCTCCTTTTTCATGTCCGGGTATGGGGGATGGGAACAAGAAGGGGGGGGCGAGTACTGTGCCTTGGAACAGAGGGTTTTCACCCTTGCTGCCCCGACTTTACTCTGTTGACGACTACTCTCCCGTGTTCTGTTAGTGGGGGAAATTATAGATCCATCGGGCCGACTTTTCCTTTAAACCTTTTGCACGCATTTTTGCGTATTACGCCATGGTCCCACTTGTCGAAGGCCCTTTTCAAAGTCTGTATATATTTCATTCAAATTTTTTTTGTCTTTTGATTTACGACCTTGCGTAGTGATCCAAAAAGTTTAGACAGACAGGGGCGACCTGTTTTTAAACCCCAAAATTTCCCTGGGTGTGTAACTTTATGGGTTTTTAGATGGTGGTGATCTTCCTTCTTTGGACCCTTTCAAAGATTTTTATGTATGGGATGTTATGCTGTTGGGGCGGGAGGTCTTTTTCTGTTGCTTTACTGCCCCCCTTTTTTGGAGTGGGGGTTTGTCTGTTTTTTTTTAGTAACCGTTTGGGCGGGCCCCCCCTGTCCATGCCCCTTCCATGGATGGAAAAAAGGGTCCCTGATAGGGGGGTTCTTGCAGTTATTTATGAAAACCCGAGTTTCCCTATCTGGCCCGGGGCAGATGATGGGCATTCATTTAAAAGCCCTTTTTAAGCATTTTGGGGAGGGTAACATCGGATAGGCCCTTTTGTTTAAAACAAATTTTTGGCTCTCTCAAAAAAAATTTTATTTTGATCTTCGACTCCCCAGTCTGGGTTTGTGGGTTGCTAAAAAATGAGTCATTTTGGGACTTGAGTAGCTCACTCATTTTCCCTTTCTGTCATCTGTGTAGGGCCCATTTGTTTAAGTAAAAGGGGCCCCCAAAACGGGCGTTGTTTTTGGGTTTTGCTGGCATAGGGGAAGAAATTTTTTGGGGTTTTTTTCGAATTTTATTTATGGGTTTTTTGTTTTTTCCCCCGATTCTGACTCCTAAAGGATTCTTTTTGCTTAAGTTCGAGCGGGTATTTCTCTGACCAAAATGTCTCCCTACGCCCTTTCAGTTTTATTTGGCCCCCCTTTTAGCCCCTCTGTTTTTAAATTTTTTCCCTCCCTTAAAGGGAGCGCCTGTCTTTTCTTGGGTTTTTCATCTTTTCCTCCTTTTCTTAGGGGAAAAATCCTTGGCAAAACGTTGAGTGCCCACCCATTTTTTCTGTTTTTAGGCAAATTAGGGTCTGTGTTTTCTTAGTAAATCTTCCCCGCTTTTATCAGTTTTGGGGCTTGGTTTTTTTTTTGGGGGCCCACTTTATGTTTTTGTTATTGAAGTTGAAAATTTTGGGGGAAATGCCCCTCGTGCTTAAATTTTATTAAAGTCGGTCGGGGGCCCCCGCGCATACATGAAATGAAACCCCAATTTGGTTTTGATTTTGAGTATAAAAATTTTTTTAAAATGGTGACATTTCTTATCAGATCCCTCATTTTTTGTGAAGAAGAGGTTTTAGTGTATTCTCCAGTTTTAGTTGGCTCTATTTTTTGTGGTTTAAAAATTTAATTTTGTGCAAGGGGGTTTTTAAAAACTCCGTGAGTGTGAGTTTTCATCAGAGCTGCCTCCTGGTGGGTTAAAATAAAAAGCAAACATTATTATTTCTATTTTTCCCCCTTTTAGGTGTTTAAGTTAAAAACCCCCAGGAGCAAGATGTTGGGTGCAGGAACTGGAAGGGTTTTTTCCCGACCGTGGTCAATTTTTAACAGCTGTTTCCCGGGAATTGCTGGGGGTGTTGCCTTGGAGGCTTGTGATACCCAAAAATTTAAATAGGTTTTTTTTTTCGGCCTTTTCTGCAAAAAATTCCACTCATCATTTTTAGGGCCCTTTTGCGTTTCTGTGCAAAAAAGTGACTTTTGCAAAGTAAAAGGCCAAACCCCCCCCCCCCCTTTTTTCCTGTTTTCCCCTGTCACATCTGATAGGTTGTAACCTGGGAAACCCTATTTCGGGTTTTCCAAGTGAAACCTTTATGGGGTCTCATTGAAAAAAAAAGCGAAAATTGCCTTTTTCCCTGCAAGCGTCCACGGATTTAAAGGTATTTTGTTGTTTGTTCTGGCTTTAGACCCTGTATATTTGCAAAGAAAATGTTATCGGACTGGGTTTTTATTGTTGGGACTGGGGGGGGGGGTTTTTTTTCCGGGGTTTAGTTTTTGAGGGGGCGTTTTTGAAAATTTGTGACTCTTCAGTCACTATACGATTTTTCTTAGTAAAAAATTTGGGGTTGGGTTTAAAAATTGGGGGATATTAAAAGCATGATTTTGCATTTCCCCGAATTTTTTCGGTGATGTCCCAAAAAGTTTTATTTGGGTTTAAAATGGGCTTGATGTACGGGGGCATTACCCATTAAGCAATCACCCCTATAGGATGAGGTCCCCCAAAAAAGCATAAAGCATTTAAAAAAGGGGGGTTGAATTTTTCTTGGGTTTTTCCCCAAAGGACTTATTGAACGCAGGAAAAGCCATGGGCATCTCCCCTGTATTTTTTGTGCCTAAACCTGACGGTAGTTTCAGGAATTTTCACAGTTTTCCAGGAAAAATGAACTCTGTTTACCCTTGCCCCGATGGTTATCCCCTACCCGCCAGAAGAACCCTTTTGATCGTGTGTCAGGAGGGGGGGCCCCCTTTGCAGCCGTTTGAAACTCTTAAAGAGGCTATTATCAAGTCCCCTTACTGAAAGTGCTCAAAGGAATTTGCTTTTTCTGGGTTCAAGATGGATTGGGTTTTAAATACACCCCCGTCAACCCCCCTTTGGGCCCTTGTTTCCCCGGCTTTTTCAAATTTCCCAAAGTAAATTGGGAAAGAGTGAACCCCCAAATTTAGAGGAGGAGAAAAAAGCCCACCTTGACGACTTAGTGGTTTTCATTGGGCGAGTGGGAACAGCACTTTCGCGTCTCAGAAACAATTTTTTTGAGAGACTGGGGCACTAAACTTCCTGGGTTAAAAATTAGCTAAATGTAGTTTTGGGCAAGCCAAGATTACCCATTTAGGCTTTTTTAACGGCCAAGGTGAGGTTGCTCCTATTGAGGCTAAGGTTCGTGCAATTTCTAAAATTTCCCAGTGCCACAGGATAGGAAAGGAGTACAGGATTCCGGGGTATGGCAGGATATATCGCAGGTTCTGTCCAAACTTTTCTCAGATTGCAGCTCCTTCACTGAGCTTACTAGTAGCAAAGTTCAGTTACCTGGACTAGAGATTTTCAGACTCGTTCAAAAGGTTGAAGCACTTGCTATCCTCTGCTCCTGTGTTGAAGAGTCCTAATTTCAATCTTCCCTTCTTTTTACATAATAGATGCGAGTGGTTATGCAGTGGGCGCTGTGCTGCCTCCAACAGTCAACATCCACTGATATTCTCCATCATATATGTTACTATTCATCTAAGCTTAAACGACAGCAGAAAAATTATGCCACTATTGAGAAAGAGGCTCTAGCTCTTGTGGTGTCCTTGGAACATTTTGACGTGTATTTGGGCACTTACCCATTTAAAATTAACGTTTTTTCAGACCACAATCCACTCACTTATATTCACACCATGAAAAGTAAAAATGCTAGGATCATGAGGTGGGCCCTCAGAATCCAACCTTATTCTATTAGTATAAAACACATAAGTGGTCATTGTAATGTAATTGCTGACGCCCTGTCTCGTCCTTAATAATTATCAGTTACATTAAATTAACGTAATTTTATGCCCAAATACCTTTTGTTACTTGCTATGTCAAATTCAGTAAAGTAACTTAATCCCTCCAGCCCATATTAACTATATATGCTCATGTCATGTCTAATTATTATATTTATGTATTCACAGTATTGTTGTGTGAGGAGGAGACAAGCTGAGTGTTGAGTGGGTAGTGTGGTGCGGGTGATGTACTGCGCGACGCAACACTGTTTACCTGGAGTTTACCTGGAGAGAGTTCCGGGGGTCAACGCCCCCGCGGCCCGGTCTGTGACCAGGCCTCCTGGTGGATCAGAGTCTGATCAACCAGGCTGTTGCTGCTGGCTGCACGCAAACCAACGTACGAGCCACAGCCCGGCTGATCAGGAACTGACTTTAGGTGCTTGTCCAGTGCCAGCTTGAAGACTGCCAGGGGTCTGTTGGTAATCCCCCTTATGTGTGCAGGGAGGCAGTTGAACAGTCTCGGGCCCCTGACACTTATTGTATGGTCTCTAACGTGCTAGTGACACCCTGCTTTTCATTGGGGGTGGTGCATCGTCTCCAAGTTTTTTGCTTTCGTAGTGAGTGATTTTCGTGTGCAAGTTCGGTACTAGTCCCTCTAGGATTTTCCAGGTGTATTAATCATGTATCTCTCCCTCCTGCGTTCCGGGGAATACAGGTTTAGGAACCTAAAGGGGCCCTCCCAAAAATTTTGGTGTTTTATCTCCGTTATGCGCGCCATGAAAGTTCTCTGTACATTTTCTGGGTCGGCAATTTCACCTGCCTTGAAGGTGCGGTTAGTGTGCAGCAATATTCCGCCTAGATAGAACAAGTGACCTGAAGAGTGTCATCATGGGCTTGGCCTCCCCAGTTTTGAAGGGTTTTCATTATCCATCCTGTCATTTTTCAGCAGATGCAAATTTTGATAAAAATTTTTTGGTCCTTAAAGGGTGAGCCCCCTCCGACAGGACATTTTCCAGGTCTTTGACGTTGGTTTTTTTCGCTCTTTTTTTGTGGCCAAAAATTTGTTTTGTACCTAAATAAAATTTTTAATTTTCCCATGTTTAACCAATCTGGGGGAATTTAAAATTTCCATCGGTGAATTAAATATTTTTTCTGCAGCCACGAAAGTTTTGGGTTTTATGTCCCCCCGGAGCTTTGCATGCCCGGCAAGGGAAAAGACACGGGCAGGGCAGAGGGGGTGTCATCGAAAAGGGAAAACACGGTGCTGTGGCTGACCCTTGCTAGTGGGATAGAAAAAGGGGAAAACAAGAGGGGAGCGAGTACTGGCCTTGTGGAACAAGCTTTTAAACCGTAGCCCCCCGGGGATTTTAAAGTCGTTGACGAATACTCTCGGGGGTTTTTTAGAAAGGAAAATTAAATAGACCCAACGACCGATTTTTTCCTTTTATTCCTTAGCACGCTTTTTTGGCCTATTTGCCATGGTCACATTTTTCAAAGGGGGTTTTTGCAAAGTCTGTAAAAATTTTACTTCTGCATTCTTTGGGCTTCTATTGAATTGGGGACCGGGCGTAGTGACCAAAAGTTGAACAGACAGGAGGGGACCTTTTTAAAAAACCCCCTTTTTTGCCCTGGGTTGTGTAACTAGGGATTTCAGATGGGGGGGTACTTGCTTCTTAGGACCCTTTCAAAGATTTTTAAAATAGGGGAAATTTATGCTATTGGTCTGTAGTTCTTTTGCTGTTGTTTTATTTCCCCCCTTTTTTGGAGGGGGGCCCTATATCGTTTTTTTTTAGGAACTGGGGGACGCCCCGGGGGTGTCCATGCCCCCTCCCCAAAGGGATGGAAAAGGCTCGTGATGGGGGCTTCTTAAGTTCTTGTGAACAAAGAGTTCCATGAGCCCCTGGCCCGGGGAAAGAGGGCATGGGAAATGTCATTTATCGCCTTTCAAGCCCTTTGGGCGTCGGGATTAAAACGGATAGGTTGTTTTAAAATAAAATTTTGGGGGGCTCTCTCAAAAAAAATTCATTTTGATCTTCGCCCTTCATCTTTTAAAGGGTTTGCAAAAACGGAGTCATATTGGGACTTGAGTAGCTCACTCATTTCCCCTTGCGTCATTTTGGGGTTGGGGACCATCTTTTTTAAGTGGGGGCCCAATACGGACTTTGTTCCGATTTTGTTTTGGGCATAGGAAGAAAAATTTGGGGTTTTTCAATCGTTTCTTTTAGGGCTTTTAGTTCTTCCGGTTTCCTAAACTCCAAAAGGTTTCCCCTTTTAGTTTAAAATCGATGCTTCTATTCCCTTCTGACCATGTCCCCCCACCCCATTTCAGATTTTTGGCCTTTTTTTTCCCCGCTCTTTTTTTTTTTTCCCGTCGCCTGAAAAGGGAGCGCCTGTCCTTTTCTTTTTTAACATCTACTCCCCCTTTTTTCTTAGGGGAAAAAAACCTTGTACTACATCGAGTGCCACCGATTAAACTGTTCTGGGCATAAGTTGGGGCCCTGTGTTCTTAGTAAATTTTCCCAGTTTTAAAAGGGTTAGGCCCTTGGTTTATTTGGCCCACTTTATTTTTTTTGTTATTGAATTTTGGATTTTTTTAAATTTGCTCCCCCGGGACAAATCTCTTTAAAGCCCGGGTCGGGGCTCCCGCGCACCATGACTGAACCCTAAATTTAAATTTTTGTGATCTGAGTAAATTTTTTTTGATAGGGGTGACTTTTCTTATCAGATCATCACCCTTTTAGGAAAAATGAGGTCTAGTGTATACCCCAAACTATTTGGCTCTTTTAATTTGCGGGTTTAAAATTTAAAATTTTGTGAAAGAGATTTAAAAGCCCCCCGTGGTGAGTTTTCATCAGAGCTGCCCCCTTTGGGGGTTAAATTTCGCAACAATAATTTTTTTGCTATATTTCCCCCTTTTTGGGGCCTTAAGTTTTAAATCCCCCCAGGGGCCAATGGTTTGGGGCAGGCGGAAGATTTTTTCCCAAAAGTGGCAAATTTTTAAAAAGCTTTCCCGGGAAATTTCTGGGATTTGCATCCGGGGTTTTAAAACCCACCACAATTACTGGTTTTGGTTCCGACCTTTCTGCTAAAAATTCCCCTACAAACATTTTTAGGCATTTAGCAGTTTTTTGCAAACAAGTGACCCCTGCAATGTACAGGGCCCAAACCCCCCCTTTTTTTTTCCCCGTTTTTCTCTGTCACATCTGTATAGGGTTTTAAAACCGGGGTCCTATTTGTTTCCAAGGGATCCCTTTTTGGGGTCTCAGTGAAAAACCGCGAACATTGCCTTTTCCTCGCAAGCAGTCCCCACGGAGGAAAAGGGATTTTGTGTTTTTTTGCTGCTTTGACCCCCTGAATATTTTGCCCAAAAAAATGTTTTTCGGAAGGGGGATTGGGTTTTACGGGGGGGGGTTTTTTTCCGGCATTTTTAAACTGATCGTTAGTTTGGAGTGGGGGCTATCGACTGTGGGCCAAACCCCGGGGAAAGAACCCGGGTTTGGGGTATGATTTCTGCCCAAACCTGCCAGTTTTTTTTTTTCCCTTTAGAAATCCTCTTTGAGTTGACCAGGTTTTCCTGGGGATTTTTTTGGTTCAGATGGTTTGCTTTTCTTTGAAAATTTTATGGAAAGTCTTTCTGTGAAGTTCCATTCCAGTTTAAAACCCACAGAAGGATTTTGAATTTTTGTTTCTTTGCTTGGTTTCTGGGTGTATTTTTGTGCATGTCCCATCTTTTTTCATTTCCTCCCAGCAAATGAAAAGGGTTGTTTTTTCCTTTTCTTATGATTCCCTGTTTGCATTTTCCCTGCTTATTCTATTTGCAAAATTTGGGGTTACCTTTTTGGTATTTTCCTACTTTTGCTTGGTCCCTTGTTTTATTTCCCTTTCCTAGTTCATATTGGAAAATTTATTTGCTCACATTTTCCTCTAGGCCCTTCCCTTACCTTTTAATTGTTCCCGGCTGCATTTCCCGATTACTCCTGGACAAAACCCCAGCTTCACCATTACTGTCTCCCAGGACAGCACCTCCAGCTTCACCATTACTGTCTCTCAGGCCAGCACATCAGCCCCACATTTACAACTACCAGGACATCACTCCAGCCTTACAGTTCTGACTACATGGCCAAAGTATCAAGGGCAGTACCATTCAGCCCAGACTTTTATGTTCCCTCTGTTGTAGAAAGCTTCCGGGTTTTCTATGAAAGCAGCTTTGATGTTGACCTCTTTTAATACCCTTGTGATTTTAGTCCATAGATTTTATCCATTTGGGCATACCCAAAACACTTCCCTGTTTTAATACTGCTTGTACTATTCTTGGATATCTGCACAAGGGCATGACACCAATTTCCACAAAAATGACAATTTATGCATGTCCTGTCCGCAGACCCCCCCCCCACTACACACCTTAAACTGTTTCGTACTCAGATGTTCATACTGCCCGCATTCCACAACCACTACTTAAGAGTGGAAACAGTCTCCTCTACTATGATCGAGCTCGGGGCCCTACTCATCTGCGCTGTCCTGTCTCTACACTGATGTACATAACCACGATATACAAAAGATACGATACTGTGTACTGCCCTAGTACTAGGGCATATCCTAGTGACGGAGCTGTGAAATTTTAGAGGTGCTTGGGACAAGAGAGACTGATTAATATTTATATTTAAAATTTTATTGATATGAGTAATCAGTAATAATGTGAAAGACCTTTAAAGCAACTCCTAGTGCGACCGCTGCGTGTTGGGGGGGGGGTGTTGCAACCCCTGAATGGGTTACAATGATTATTATGTATTATATAATGTATATTATCTTTTTATATAATTTTTTTATTGCTTAATTTGCGATAATAGCTAAATCGTAAATATATTGCTTTATATTCTTATTGACTTATGTTTAGGATGTATATAATATGTGCTCAGTTTTAGTCTTGATTGTCAAACTACTGTAAATTATCGCTTGTCCCCTCGTTATACTGCCGGGTTCTGAGCTGTGCTGTCCACGGGGGTATCACGTGATCGAGGGGGGTTGTCCTCACCTCTTGTGAAGTATTTAGGCTGCTCGAGACTCGCTTGGGGGTTGGACAGATTGTCTGTCTCTTTATTCTTGTTAGTTCTGTAGAACCTGTTCACAGAACATTGTATAGACTTAGTGATTTTCGACGTTGTACTGAGGTTGTGTGTCACAAAAGACACTCTGAACATCTCAGGTCCCAAGCTGTAGCTTCTGACCTAATTTTGTACTGGTTTCTGTGTATTGTCACAGTCAGGGTTTTTCCTATGCTGAACTTAGATTCAGTAGTATGGGAAATTTTGTAACTTTTGTGGAGGATCTGCTGATGGTCCCTACTTAGTGTCGTTATTATCTCCTTGATCCTGATTGTGTCACAGTCACTTGTTATATGGGTATTGGGCTTAGCATTCTTTTCATTGTTCAAGCAGACTGCTCTGGTTTTCCAGTCGGTCAAGAAGTTAGTTTATTTGAGGACTTTGTCAGTCACTTGTTTAAGTCTAGTCGAGTTGGAGACATAGCAACTACTTAGAGCACTTACATACATACACAAACTTACTTGTACATATTTGTAATATCTTATTAAATGTTAATGTACCGACGGGACTTAAGATTTTTAAATTGACAGTGCTTTTTAGCACAATAATATTTAACTCAGAGATTGATATT
>NW_026507270.1:0-33518 GCF_026875155.1 Cherax quadricarinatus
TACCCTAACGTTGCATGATGAGTCTTACCTAACAATCGTCCGGTATTTTAAACCATTTTAATGTTCATATTCTGTGAGACCTGCCAACACCAAGGGTATATTGGTCCAGACCACACCGAGCTTCAAACAACCTCTACTAGTGAGAACGGCAGGTTTGAGAGGGATCCTCTTGCCCTCCCAAAGCGCCCTACGTCCTTACCTCCTGGCACAATATAAAAGCCCCATTCTGTCACTTCAACTTCAATATTGTTTCCAGACACCGTAACAATGCTCATCATCCAGACTGAGGGACTGACCACCTCAAAACTTTAAGGGTGATGGACTGATTACAACTCGTCTTCAAGTATCTTCTGCTTCAATCAACTTTTCCTGTACTCGACTGATGAAGCCTATGGTGTAGGCGGAAATACGTTTCGAAATAAGATACCTAAAAAACTGTTGCATATGTGACTAAACCTTAACAAACTGTCGGTATTTTATACCATTTTAATGTTCATTCTGTCAGACAACTGCAACACAAGGTATCTTGGGTACAGACCACCAGCTTCAAACACCTCTACTAGTGAGAACGGCTTGGTTTGAGAGAGTACCGCCTCCCCAAAGCAACCTACGTCCCCCTCCCCTGGCACTAAAAAAGCCCCATTCTGTCACTTCAACTCATATTGTTTCAGACCACCGGAACATGCTCTTCTCCAGACCTGAGGCCTGACCACCTTCAAAACTTTTAAGTGGAGATGGACTGATTACATCGTCTTCAAGTATCTTCTGCTTCTATCAACTTTTCTGTACTCGATGAGGATTGAGACACTTAAGCCCAACATAATGGAATCTTATTTAGAAATCGTTTCGCCACCACAGTGGCTTCATCAGTCCAATACAAAGGAAGCGTAAGGAGAGGAGGAGAATGAGTATCAGACCCTCATACCTGGACATAAGAGGATATCGGACATAACAGTGGTTCAGTCCATCAATCTTGTAGAATGTACGAGCATAGGGCCGTAGACGTGGCTTATATACTGTAGTGAAGTGACGGAAGCAGGTGGATGCGGGGTCATAGTGGTACCATCCACTAGACAGAAGTAGGTCTTCGTCCAAAGTTGAACAAGTGTTGAAGAATTCTTTGCAGCAAGATCCCATGATGCTACAGTGACTGACAGTTGTGATGAATGGTTTGAAAACAGACAAGTTGAAGATGGAGACACTTATGCAGCATATGGGAATCTTATTTCGGCGAAAACGTTTCGCCACACAGTGGCTACAATCAATCCAATACAAATAGGAAGGCGTAAGGATAGGAGGATTATGATTTAATCATCCCTCAACCTGGAGTCGATGTGTTCAGTCCATCAATCTTGTAGAATGTACAGCATAGGGCCGTAGACGTGGCTTATATACTGTGTGAGGTGACGTGAAGCAGTTGGAGGCGGGGTCCATAGTGGTACCAACCACTAAGTCGAAGTGAGGTCTCGGTCCAAAGGTTGAACAGTGTTGAAGAATCTTTGTAAGCAAATCCCATGATGCTGCAGTGACCTGACAGTGAGATGAAGGTTTGGAAAAACCGACAAGTTGAAGATTGAGACACTTAAGCAGCAAATGGGAATCTTTATTTAGGAACGTTTCGCCACACAGTGGCTTCATCAGTAGAAAACAAGAGGAAGGCGTAAGGAGAGGAGGAGAATGAGTAATCAGTCCCCAACCTGGAGTCGATGATGATTCAGTCAGAATCTTGTAGAATGTCCAGCCATATAGGGCCGAAGACGTGCTTTATATACGTAGTGAGGTGACGTGAAAGCAGTGAGGCGGGTCATAGTGGTACCCACCACTAGTCGAAGTAGGTCTTCTCCAAAGGTAGAACAAGTGTTGAAGAAATCTTTGTATGTCAAGATACCCATGATGCTGCAGTGTCTGACATTGTGATGATGGATTTAAAAACCGGACAAGTTGAAGATTGGAGACTACTTATCAGCATATGGAATCTTTTATTTAGAAACGTTTTAGCCATACAGTGGCTTCATCAGTCCAATACAAAGAGGAAGGCGTAGGAAAGGAAGAGAATGAGGTAATCATTCCCTCAACCTGGATGTCGATGTGTACAGTCCATCAATCTTGTAGAATGTACAGGCAAATGTGGCCGTAGACGGTGCCTATATAACAGTAGTGAGGTGACGTGAAGCAGTGAGGCGGGGTCATAGTGACCATCCACTAGTCGAAGTAGGTCTTCGTCCAAAGTTTGAACAAGTGTGAAGTCCACTGTGTGGCGAAACGTTTTCCAAAATAAGATTCCCATCTGCGCATAAGTGTCTCACTTCAACATTGTCGTTTTTTTCAACCATTCATCACAACTGTCAGACACTGCAGCATCATGGCATCCTTGCTACAAAGAATCTACCAACACTTGTTCAACGCTGATTGGACTAAGTCCTACTTCGCTAGTGGATGGTACCACAATGACCCCGCCTCCACCTGCTTCAACGTCACCTCACTACTACAGTAATACAGGCCACGTCTAAACGGCGCTATGCTGTACATTCTACAAGATTGATGGACTGACACATCGACCTCCAGTGAGTGGACTGATTACCCTCATTCTCCTCCCTCCTACCGCCTTCCACTTGTATAGGACTGAGAAGCCATGTTTGGCGAAACTTTCCTAAATAAAGATTCCCATATGCCGCATAATGTCTCCAAATCTTCAACTTGTCGGTTTTTTCAGACCATTCATCACAACAGTCAGCACTGCAGCATCAATGGGATCTTATGCTACAAAGAAATTCTTCAACACTTGTTCAACCTTTAGACGAAGACCTACTTACGACTATGGATGAGTACGGCAACATGAACCCCGCCTCCACCTCTTCACGTCACCTCACGTACAGTATATAAGCCACGTCTACGGCCTATGCTGTACATCTACAAGACTGATGGACCTGAACACCACGACTCCAGGTTGAGGGACAGATTACCATCATTCTCCTCCTCTCCTTACGGCCTTCCTCTTTGAGCTTGGACAGATGAAGCCCACTGTGGAGGAGCAAACGTTCCTAAATAAAGTATTCCCATATGCTGCATAAAGTGTCTCAATCTTCAACTAGTCGGTTTTCAAACCAATTCATCACACTGTCCAGACACTGCAGCATCATGGATCTTGGCTACAAAGAATTCTATCAACACTTTTTCAACCATTTGGACGAAGACCTACTTCGACTAGTGGATGGTACCACTATGACCCCGCCTCCACCTGCTTCACGTCCACCTCACTCAGTATATAAGCCACGTCTACGCCCTATGCGTACATCTAGAAGAATGATGGGACTGAACACATCGACCAGTGTTGAGGGACTGATTACCTCATTCTCCTCCACTCCTTACGCCTTCTCTTTTGGTATTGACTGATGAGCCACAGTGTGGCGAAAACGTTTCCTAACTAAAGATTCCCATATGCTGCATAAGTGTCTGCACATCAACCTTGTCGGTTTTTCAACCATGTCATCACACCTGTCAAGACACTGCAGCCATGGGATCTTGCTAACAAAGAATCTTCAACACTTGTTTCATCCTTTGGACGAAGCCCCACCTTCGACTATGTGGAGGGTACACACTCTTGACAGTCCCCCGCCTCCACCTGCTTCCGCACCTCACTACAGTATATAAGCCCACTACTACGGCCCTATGCAGACATTTCTACAAGATTGATGGACTGAATACAACGACTTCCAGGTGAGGGACAGATTACCTCATTCACCTCCTCTCCTTAACGCCTTCCTCATTGTATTGGACTTATGAAGCCACTGTGTGTTGAAACGTTTCCTAAATAAAATTCCCATATGCGGCTACTGCTCAATCTTCAACTTGTCGGTTTTTCAAATCACCATTCATCACAACTGTCAAACACTGCAGCATCATGTGACTTGCTACAAAGAAATTCTGTCAACACTTGTTTCAATCCTTTGGACGAAGACCTACGTCGACTAGTGGATGGTACCACTATGACCCCCCCCTCCACCTGTCTTCAACGCACCACACTCGTATATAAGCCACGTCTACGCCCTATGCTGTACATTCTACAAGAGATTGAAGGAGCAGAACAACCCATCGACTCCAGTTGAGGTGACTGATTAACCTGCATTCTCCACTCCTCTCCTTACGCCTCCGTCTTTGTATTGGGACTGATGAAGCCACTGTGTGGCGAAACGTGTCCTAAATAAAGATATCACAAAATCGCATAAGTGACTCAATCGCAACTTGTCGGTTTTTCAACCATACATCACAACTGTCAGACCCTGCAGCATCATGGATCTTGCTACAAAAGCATACTTCAACACTTGATTCGACCCTTTGGACGAAGACCTACTTCCGACTAGTTGATGAACCACTATGACCCCGCCTCCACCTTCTTCACTGTCCCCTCACTACAGTATATAAGCCACGTCTACGACCCTATGCTGTACATTCTACTAGAGATTGAGTGGACTGAACACATCGACTCCAGGATGAGGGACTGATTTACCTCATCTCCTCTCTCCTTACGCCTTCCCCCCCCCCTCTTTGTTATTGGACTGATGAAGGCCGCCTGTGTGGCGAAACGTTTCCTAATAAAGATTCCATATGCTGCATACGTTCTCAATCCTTCAACTTGTCGGTTATTTCAAACCATTCATCACAATTTTCCTGTACATCGACTGATGAAGCCCTACTGTAGCGAAACTTTTCGTAATAAAGATACCTAACTGTGCATATGTGACATACCTAACAATCTGTCTGTAATTTAAACCATTTTAAATGTTCATTCTGTCAGACACTGCAACACAATGGTATCTTGGGTACAGACCACCAGCTTCAACCACCACTAACCTAGTGCGAACGGCTGGGTTTGAAGAGGACCGCCCTCCCAAAGCAACCTACGTCTCACCTCCTGGGCACTATATAAAGCCCCATTCTGCGTCACTTCCACCTTCATATTGTTCAGACACCGAACAATGCAGTCTTCCCAGACTGAGGACTGACCACCTCCAAACTTTAAGGGTGATGGGGACTGATACATCGTCTTCAAGTATCTTCTGCTTCTAACACCAACTATTTCTGTACTGCGACAGATGAAGCCTACTGTGTAGGCGAAACGATTCGGAAATAAAGAACCTAACAGATGCATATGTGTCTTACCTAACATCTGTCGGTATTTCATCCCATTTTAATGTTCATATATGTCAGACAAACTGCAACCAAGGTTATCTTGGTTATCAGACCAACTTCGACAACCTCTACAGTGATAACGGCTGGGTTTTGAGAAGGACCCTTGCCCTCACCAAAGCTACCTACGTCTCACCTCCTGCACAATATAAAGGCCACCATCGTGTCACTTCAACTTCATATTGTTTCAGACAACGGAACAATGCTCTTCTCCATACTGAAGGGACTGACCACCTCCAAAACTTAAGCGTGATGGACTATTACATCGTCTTCAAGTATCTTCTGCTTCTATCAACCTTTCTGTACTCGACTGAAGAACCTACTGTGTAGGCGAAACTTTACGAATAAAGATACCTAACTATACTGTTGCATATGTGTCTAACCTAACAATCTGTCGTATTTCATACCAATTAAATGTTCATATACTGTCAGACACTGCACATTCCCAATGGGTATCTTGGTACAGACCACTTCGACAACCACAACTAGTGAGAACGGACAGGGGTTTGAGAAGGACCTGCCTCCCCAAAGCAAACCTACGACTCACCTCCTTTCTCTACATATAAAGGTCCCACCATTCTGTCACTTCAACTTCAAATTGTATCGGAACAACGGACAAAGCTCCTTCTCCAGACTGAGGACAGACACCCAAACTTTAAGGGTGATGGACTGATTACAATCGGCTTCAATGTATCTTCTGCCTTCTATCAACCTTACAGTAAACTCCGACTGAAGAAGCCTCCTGTGTAGGCAAACGTTCGAAATAAAAGATACCTAAACATTTGAAGATTGACACTTATCAATGTAACATTCTATCAAGATTGAGTGACTGAAACATCGACTCCAGGTTGAGGACTGATTACCTCATTCTCCTCCTCTCCTTATACGCCTGTCCTCTTTGAATAGTGGACTGATGAAGCCATGTGGGCGAAACGTTTCCCTTGAATAAAGAGTACCCAAATGCTGCATAAGTGTCTCAATCTTCAACTTGTCGGTTTTTCAAACCATTCATCACATACCTAACTGTTGCATATGTGTCTTACCTAACACTTCATATTGTTTCACATGACACCGGAACTACATTGCTCTTCTCTCCAGTCCAGAGGGACTGACCACCTCAAAACTTTAAGGGTGATGGACTGATTACATCGTCTTCAAGTATCTTCTGCTTCTATCAACTTTTCTGTACTCGACTGATGAAGCCTACTGTGTAGGCGAAACGTTTCGAAATAAAGCTACACTAACTGTTTGCATATTGTCATACCTAACAATCTGTCGGTATTTTATACCATTTTAATGTTCATTCTGTCAGACACTGCAACACAAGGGTATCTTGGTACAGACCACCAGCTTCAACAACCTCTACTAGTGGAAATAAATGGTATAAAATACCGACACAATGGCAATATAAACACAAATGCAGTATAATGTGATCCTTTATTGACTACGTTTCGCCCACACAGTGGGCTTTTTCAAGTCACAAACAGAACTACCTGGGGTGGAAGGAACGCGAGTATTTATAGTCCGGCTGAGGTCAGGTGAAGAATGCTGCATCTGATGATGTACCGAGTTGGGTTGTAGAGTCTAAAAACTTGGGTAGCTTGGAAAGGAGACTGGACAAGTTTGTGAGCAGACCTTCTACAGTGTTCTTATGTGGGATAGCGGATGGAAGATTTCTTGGCAATGGTTCAGCTATGTTATGAAGCCACTATTCTGATGAAGTTTCGATATTAGAAATAATGATGATTCCAGGATTCCTCGTATTGATGTTGTCCTACTGTGCGATACGAAGTCTTGAGTTTCTGTAGTTTATCAAGAGTGGTTGTGTAATTATAGAAATTAACCGGTGTTGTACCATGCATTCTTGTGTCGTCAGACCTGCAAGCGTATTGGTGTTCTGAAATACGTGTTTGGAGGTCCCTTGATGATTTTCGCGCCCACGTATAACTTGTTGCAGTCATTACAATGGATAATGTATACCCCTGCAGAAGGACTGGAGCTTGTCTCCTGCCTATACCAGGTGATGTCCTTGATGGTCGTGGTAGGGAGGTAGATACTTGGAATGAGTTTTGGCAAAGAAGATGGAAACATGTTATGGCAAAGGGAGTTGGTGGGAAGGACTATTATCTCTTCTCGGCAGAGTCTTCTCAGGGTGTGTTTGAAGATGTTTAGTGCCTCTCGCCGTCTAGCAGTCTCAAGATGAAGAACGAGGATATGAGTTATGGAAAATACCTTTTATCAATTATAGTGCATTCTTCCTCGAAGGAACTCGTTGCTGGGCAGATCTTGAGTGCACGCAGGAAGAAGCCAATAATTACACCACGTTTGGTTAAGGTCGTGGTGAGAGTAGAAGTGAGGTAGAAGATTACACAATGACTCCGACTTCCGAAAAAGGCATCATCACGCATCACCACAGCACCATCTCACAGCAGCTCCCATTCCATACCCCGACGTTACATAAGCACTCAAGGTTTCGCAGAAGTACACGACCATCAGGTACCACCACGCTGATAAAGGAGGTGGTGTTTTTTATCATGAACACTGACGATTAGCAGGAACAAAATGCTCAAACTACTTAATGACCCAGATAACCTACAAACCTCTTCACACTAACCAAGTGGACAGCCTTACTAACACTATCTTACAAAGGACTCGCCGATTCTGAAGCTCAGAACACGGGAAGAAACTTCTGCCACACCAAGCCCAGCAACCCCCAAGACCAGCCAGAATTTTGGTTTAAAAACCGGGCCTCCAAATACACACAAGCCTGGTATCCACTGAGGCCCATATCCTCTGGAATATAGGCAGTGCTCCCCACACGCTCTCAGGAATTCTCGCCAAACACCTCTCTAAAACACTTGGGCACTATCATGCCAGCACATCTCCCAAACACTCAGGTGAACTTACGTCAATCGCTTTCGCAACATCATCATCAGGAACAAAGAAACTTTCCAGCCTTGACGTGACTTCCCTATTCACAAAAGTACCTACTAAACAAGCCATCGATCTCTTGCGCAAGAAGAATTGACGATTCACTTGAATCTTCCCATTCAGCCAGCGACTTTTCATCGACCGGTTGAACTATGTGTTGGCTTTACGTGTTTCTCCTTTGAAAATCCCTCTTTCAGCAGACTTTTGGACTACCCCATGGTTTCTCCACTCAGTGCATCCTAGCGAACCTATACATGGAACATCTAGAAGCCGACGTTTTCTCCAACCAATATTCCATCGTTCTGTCACCTGCTCCGTTATGTTGAAGACATTCTCCTCATAACTCCTAAAACGCTTCAAACGTTCAAGCTCTCCAAACAAGAGCTCAACCAGGTCGAAGCCATTCAATACAGTTCACACTTGAAGAATAGGTCCGGATCACACTCTTCCTTTTCCTTGATGTCAAACACTGACAAAGCTGACCACGAACTCTTCGATTTATAAAGTCTATCGAAAACCCACCAACCAAAACGATCTTCTCCACTTCTACTCTCACCACGACACCAAACCAAACGGGTGTAATTATATGCTTCTTCACTGCGTGCACTCAAGAATCTGCAGCACGAGTTTCCTGAAGGAAAAGCACTATAATTTACAGGGTATTTTCCAAACTCCACTATCCTCCTCACTTTTTTCATCAGAGACAGCAGACGGCGAGCACTAAACATCTTCAACACACCCAGAAGAAGACACTGCCGAGAAGAGTACATATCTTCCCACCAACTCCATATGCCAAACATGTTCCAACATCGATGCCAAAACATCATTCCAAGTAACTACCTCCACAACCACGACCATCAAGACATCACCAGTAGTAGAAGGACAAAGCCACCATCCTCTGCAGGGGTAATACATAATCCCTTGTAAAGACTGCAACAAGTTATACGTGGGCGAAACATCAAGGGACCCTCCAAACACGTATTTCAGAAACCAATACGCAAGCAGGTCATGACGACACACGGAATGCCGTGCGTACAAACACCGTAATTCCACACAACAATTGATAAACTACATGAAACTCAAGACTTATCGCCACAGAAACAACACTCAATAGCCGAATAATCCTGGAAATCAACACTATTTCTATACCCGACAACTAAACGAGAATAGGTGGCTTCTATAACATACTGAACCACATGCCAAGAAACTCTTCTCATCGCTATCCCACATAAGAACAGTGTAGAAGTCTGCTCAAAAACTTGGTCCAGTTCTCCTTTCACAAGCTACCAAGTTTTTATGACTCTACAACCCAACTCGGTACATCATCAGATGCAGCATTCTTCACCTGACCTCAGCCGGACTATAAATACTCGCGTTTCCTGTCCACCCCAGTAGTTCTGTTTTTGACTTGAAAAAAAGCCCACTGAAGTGGGCGGAAAGCGTATCCAATAAAGGATCACATTATACTGCATTTGTGTTTATATTGCCAACCTCTACTAGTGAGAACGGCTGGGTTTGAGAGGGACCTGCCCTCCCAAAGCAACCTACGTCTCACCTCCTGGCACTATATAAAGCCCATTCTGTCACTTCACAACTTCATATGGTTTCAGACACCGAACAATGCTCTTCTCCCAGACTGAGGGACTGACCACCTCAAAACTTTAAGGGTGATGGACTGATTACATCGTCTTCAAGTATCTTCTGCTTCTATCAACTTTTCAGTACTCGACTGATGAAGCCTACTGTGTAGGCGAAACGTTTCGAAATAAAGATACCTAACTGTTGCATATGTGTCTTACCTAACAATCTGTCGGGTATTTAATAACCATTTTAAAGTTCTATTCATTAGCATTATTGCAACTACTTATGCACAGTTCGTCTTTGGTTTCATAAGAAAATAAGAAAGAGGAACACTGCAGCAGGCCTGTTTGGCCCATACTATCAGTCCTTTACAATTCATTCCCACTAACAAACAATTGAACCAACCCAATTTTCCAATGCTACGCCAAGAAATAATGCTCGGGATGATGCAAGCCTACTCAAATCCAACACCCTCCCACTCATGTAATTATCCAACCTAAATTTTGAAACTATTACCCAAAGTCTAGCCTCAATACCCAACTAATTAGACTTCTCCACTCAAATCACAACCCTATTCCAAACCAATAACTGTCCGATGTCCTTATCTAAATCCAAACTTTTCTACTATAAGAAATCCCATTACTGCGTGGTTCTCTCTTGGAGAGATAACCTCAACACCTGTTAATAACCCCTTTATTTAATACCTATCTTCCACTTATAATCACTTCGATCGGGTCTCCCCTCATTCTTTCGTCTAAAAGTGAAAGTAACATAAGAGGTCTCATCTTTCTTCAAAAGGAAGATTATCTAATGCTATGTAATAAAATGTCCACCTATGGCAGACGTCTGAATGTTTTCTAAAACAATTTATGTCCATTCGTAATAAGGAGACCTGAATTAGCTTGCATAATCTAGGTGAGGCCATCCTAATTATGTATAAACTGCATATGACCTCTGGAACTTTCTGTTGCTTACACATCATGATATAAATCCCAGTAATTCTATTTGCCATATTACGTAAGCTTAGGCATTGCTGTCTTGGTTTAAGGTTGCTTGCTTACCATAACCCCCCAAGTCCCCTTTTCGGCAATCTGTATGGTTAAGTTCTACATTATTTAACTTATGATTGCTAGGTTTAATGGACACTCCCCCGATCTTCAGAGACCTTTTTTTGCGATTTAACTACATTGGAACCTGCATCTGCCACTTTTACTGACGCAAGAGTAGAGTTTTCTAAATCATCCTGAAGTCCCTAACATCTACGTTTGAAACAATATCCTACCTATCTTCCTGTCATCGGCGAATTTGCTCATATCACTAGTAATTCCATCATCAAGATCAATTTGATATATATTATAAACAACAACGGGGCCCCAAGACTGATCCCTGTGGAACGCCCTTTGTTACTGAACCCCACTCGGAGTTAACCCCATTTATGACACCTCTGTGCTTCCTGTCTGTGGGAGCCATGACTCCCGATCCACGAGAGCAAACCCTTTCCCCCCCCAATGCCCATGAGCTGCTACTTTCTTCAACAGTCTTTGGTGCAGAACACTATCAAATGCCTTACTAAAATCTAAGTAAATAATAACAAATTCTTTATCGTGTCAACAGCTTCAAAGCTTACTGAAGAAAAGTTAATAAATTAGTCAGACAAACCCGGCCTCTTGTGAATCCATGCTGAGTATCATTAGTCCAAGCTATGCTTATCGAGATGGCTTCTTATATCTCACTATAATTGACTCTAGTAATATTTGCCTACAATTGATGTGACAGCTTATGGGGCGGTAAATTTGACGGTAACGACTTGTTCCCCCTGTTTTAAAAATAGGAATTACAATAGCCATCATCCACATATCAGACCTGCACCGTTTGAAGAGATAAATTAAAAATATTATTAATTGGTTCAAAACAAGACAATCCATTTTGCATTCCTTTAGAACCCTTGAAACAACCATCATCAGGACCCGGTTGACTATATATTGCTTCAGTCTGTCTATCTGCTTCACAACGCAATTCACTAGTGACTGTGATGTAACAAAATATAATCTTACGTCTGATCCACGATAAAAATTAATTACCGAATATTATTAGTGTCTTCCTGTTAAAAACCGAGAGAAAATAGATTATTTAAAATCGATCCATTTCAATCTCTTTCAGTAAGATGCCCAAAGTTATTTTAAAGGGGACCTATCATTTTTCTTATCTCTGACTGTTTGTTCTATAGACCTGGAAAAAACTTTTTGGGTTATTTTAGAATTCCCTAGCAACATTAATTTCATAGGTCCCTTTTAGCTTTTCTTATCCCGCCTTTTTAATGTTCCTCTTAATGTCCATATACTGATACATAAGATGACCCTCGCCTCTTTTGATATGCCTATAAATTCCTTTCTTTGCCCTAGTAATATTTTTCTCAGCCTATTATTCATCCATATTGGTCATTTCTATTTGATCTAATTGCCTTATATAGGGATAAAGTTTCTTTGAGCAGCATGTATGTGTTCAGAAAACTGGATCATAATAGATAGCTCTCTTCCGTTACCCCCCAGTTCAACAATTTATAATAGTTCTCTAAGCCCATCGTAATCTGCTAATCGAAAATCGGACGTTACATAGAGTTTATCCCTACTACCATACTTCCATTCAATTCTACATGTAATTGATTTGTGGTCGCTAGCACCCAGTTTCTCTGAGACTTCTAAATATTAACAATGGAATCATTGTTTTTGCCAGAACTAAGTCAAGCAGGTTATTTCCCCCCTTGTAGGTTCTGTCACAAACTGCTTCAAAAAACAATCCAGAACTATCTTCTAAGAAATCGTATGATTCTAAATTCCCATCAAGAAATTCCAATCAATATTCCTAAAGTTAAAGTCTCCTAGAATAACTACATTATCGGCCTTGTGGCCCTAACACTTCCTCCCAAAGTATATCTCCCCTGGGCCCTATCTAAATCTTGGGGGAACTGTATATCACAACCTAAAATTAACCATTTCATGCCCCCCTGAAAATTCTATCCAAACAGACTCTGTATGAGTTACTTCGACTTAGAATACCCGTTTTATGCAACAGATCAAGCGATCTCGTGACATACAATACCACCCCACTCGACCCCTTCCCGATACTCTATCTAACTTGGCACAATTTTAAAACCCTGAATGAGACATTCCTGCAGGCAGTGATCCCGACTTTTTGAATTAAACCACGTCTCAGTAATGGCATATACATCTATTTACCTGCACGAAGTCAACTAGTCTCAACATTCGTCCATCTTATCTAACACTGCGACTAATTTTGTGTAATAAATATTTAAAGACCCACCATATTCACTTACCTTCCTGCTCCCTTTCTGTTATTCCACAAAACCTCTTACTGTCAATTGTCAATTTAAGTGCCACTGGCTTTCCAATATCCTCCTCAATTTGCCTATTACTAGTTTCCTCCCTAGTACTCATTTACTACCCTGCTCTTCACAGTTTTCCCCGCCAAAACCATACCACTAACTATTCCTAGTTTAAAAGACACAAACAGCTCCCTCCACTGCGTTGGCAGTGCTCCTCACCCCACACCTAACAAGTGAACCCCATCCCTGGCATACATGTCATTTCTGCCATAGAAAAGTCCCAGTTGTCATGAATGTTAACCGGCTTTTCCTAACAGTGTTTGTCCAGCCAGCAATTGACCCAATTGCTCTGACAACCAATTCATTTCCAACTCCTCTCCTTGCAAAATGCCACATATACAGGTATCCCACCCTTCTACCTAATTATCTCTATTGCTGACCTATACTCCCGCTAATCAGGAGTCCTCACTCCTACTTCCTGCAACATCGTGCCTGAGGTAGGCACTGAGACAGTAATAAGATTGCTCCCATTTCCTCTCATGATGACATCCAGACGGCTAACAATATCCTTCATCCCAGCCCCAGGAAAAACACACTCTCCTGCCTCCTACTCCATCCTTCAAACAGAATGCCCTACCATGTACCAATCCTGCAATCCCCAACAACAACAATGTTTTAACCTTCCTTGGCGTCGTCCTTAGTGATGCACCAAGTAGCGACTCACATTCGCCAGGGTAGCATTACACCACTTGTAGAATTCGTCCATGAAGTTCTCGATGGTCTTCGTTGGGTATCTAGGGATGTGGTCCTCACAGCACGTCTGCCCATGCTACTTGGTGCTACGTTGTGGCATTCCCAGTAAAACACTCACATTCGTCAGGTAGCACCAAGAATGAGTTGGAAGTTTCACTGCAGTCTTCTGGTTTCTCGTTGGTTTCTGCCTCTCCAACCGATTTCAGATTACTGCTAACCGAGAACTCCTAAATCTTTTCGCAAGCAATCCGTAATTTAAGACTACAGAATAAGTTTATATGTGGCATGGTTTATTGTCCTGTCCAACATTAAGAACTTTGCATTTTGTCTATAATAACTGCATCTGCCACTTCTTCCGACCACTGCATCATCTATTTCAAATCTTCCTGGAGTGCTCGAATGTCCTCGTCAGAAATGAATTCGCCGGCCTATTTTGGTGTCATCAGGCAACTTGCCGATGGTCGCGTCTTTATGCCCTCCATCTATTCGTTTAAGTAGAGTGTGAACGGCAGGGGGGCCAACACTGACCCCTGTGTAACACCGCTCTGACGCGACCCCACTCTGATTTCTCCTCCCCCATTTATGCAAACTCTATTGCTGCCGTATTTGTCACCATTGCCTCTATCCAGGAAAAAATTTCCTCCTCCTATTCCATGTGCATTTAATTTCCTCAATAGTCTCTATGGGACCACTGTCAAAAGCCTTACTGAATGTCCATATACACAATATCATATTCATTACCAAAAAAATGATCTCCTACCTCCTCAAATACTCTTAGTGAAAAAAGTTAATAAATTCGTAAGGCAGAACCCCTTTGTAAAACCATGCTGAGATTCGTTGATTAATGTATGCTTTTCAAGGTGGCTACGAACTGCCTCGGCAATTATTGAATCCATAAATTTCCCACAATGGAGTTAGGCTAATTGTCAATAGTTTCGGAAGCTAAGAAAACCTTTCACCTGTTTTGAAAATAGGTATCACATTGCCATTTTCCACATATCTGGCACACATGTGCCAGTTTGTAGTGATATGTTGAAAAGAAATTTAGCCAAAAGTGTGCTAAGCTCCTCTTTACATTCCTTTAGAACCCTTGCATACAGTTCATCAGGGCCTGGGATTTGTTAGTTTTCTTTATCTATTTGCCTAAGGACCCATGTCACTTGTGGACCCTAATAGAGCACTAGTTAAAATAACGTCCTGTTCTAACATAATTTATCATTACTGGAATATCGCTGGTATCCTCCTGTGGAAAAACTGAGAGAAGTAATGTGTAGAAAAATTCTACACATTTCCTTATCACTGATCATTAGCTGACCCCGAGGAACATTTTTGAGTGGGCCTATCCTTGTCCCTGATCTTACTTCTGTATACCTGAAAGAACCTTTTTGGGTTAGTCTTCGATTCTCTTGCAACTTTAACCTCATAATCCTCTTTTTGCTTTATTCGAAATTCCCTTTTTTATTTCTCTTCTTTTTAACTGAATATATCGATTCTTAAATTGCCCCTCTCCTCTTTTTGATTTGGCCTATATATGCCTCTCTTTTGACCAATCAGATATTTTAATCTATTGTTTCATGCCCATTTAGGACATTTTTGTTTGATCTGATTTCCTATTTGAGAACATATTTGACTGAGCAGCTAGAACAAGCCCTGGATAGCATCATATCGGCAACCATCACCACCTACCGTGACCCTTATTCACGCATTCCAGTTCAGCCCACCTAAGTAATATTTCAGTCCTTACGAAATCAGCCAAGCGAAAGTCAGGGACGGAGACTTGATTGCCATTATTAGGGGAATTCCATGAATATTAAAACTGAGTGATTTGTGATCACACTCCCCAAGCTCACCATTAACCTCAAAGATTATTAATTAGTGTTTCCCTACTTGCAAAACCAAGTCAAGGAGGTTATTTCCGCCTAGTTGGCTCTGTCACAAACTTGTTTAAAAAACAACCCTGGAGTTCGTATCAATGATAAGTCACCCGACTCAAAATTTCCTGTCAAATTGCTCCAGTCAATCTCTCTAAGTTGAAATCTCCCATTAGCACAACATTTTCGTATGTAGATGCCTTACGAATTTCGCCCCAAAAAAGGTTACATTGGCACTCCCTATCAAGATTTGGGCCCTGTAATCACACCCCAATTAGTTATCCTCGGCCCTCGAGAAGCTGTAAACCAAACAGATTCAGTGGCTGACGCTTCTAATTTAATATCTTGTCCAACACAACAAATTAAATTGTCTCTGACATCCTCGCTACTCCGACCACCTCCTGTTGACCCTTCATGTGAATAAAATTTATAGCCTTGTATGTGACATTTCAGAGGGCATCTCTCTATCTATCAGATTGAGCAGTCCACTGTTAATAGCAATAATATCTAATGTTATCCTGCACTTTGCAATTTATCTTATCTCATCGATCTTATTTATAACACCCTCCTGTATAGTATAGTAAAACTTAAGGGAGCTAGATCCTTGCTGCCCTCTGGCTGTCCCCCTTTGTTTCCGACCTTTCTATTGTCTTATTTAAAACTCATGCAGAATGCCTTTTATACGATTACTGTTTCCTACCCTAACGTTGCATGATGAGTCTTACCTAACAATCGTCCGGTATTTTAAACCATTTTAATGTTCATATTCTGTGAGACCTGCCAACACCAAGGGTATATTGGTCCAGACCACACCGAGCTTCAAACAACCTCTACTAGTGAGAACGGCAGGTTTGAGAGGGATCCTCTTGCCCTCCCAAAGCGCCCTACGTCCTTACCTCCTGGCACAATATAAAAGCCCCATTCTGTCACTTCAACTTCAATATTGTTTCCAGACACCGTAACAATGCTCATCATCCAGACTGAGGGACTGACCACCTCAAAACTTTAAGGGTGATGGACTGATTACAACTCGTCTTCAAGTATCTTCTGCTTCAATCAACTTTTCCTGTACTCGACTGATGAAGCCTATGGTGTAGGCGGAAATACGTTTCGAAATAAGATACCTAAAAAACTGTTGCATATGTGACTAAACCTTAACAAACTGTCGGTATTTTATACCATTTTAATGTTCATTCTGTCAGACAACTGCAACACAAGGTATCTTGGGTACAGACCACCAGCTTCAAACACCTCTACTAGTGAGAACGGCTTGGTTTGAGAGAGTACCGCCTCCCCAAAGCAACCTACGTCCCCCTCCCCTGGCACTAAAAAAGCCCCATTCTGTCACTTCAACTCATATTGTTTCAGACCACCGGAACATGCTCTTCTCCAGACCTGAGGCCTGACCACCTTCAAAACTTTTAAGTGGAGATGGACTGATTACATCGTCTTCAAGTATCTTCTGCTTCTATCAACTTTTCTGTACTCGATGAGGATTGAGACACTTAAGCCCAACATAATGGAATCTTATTTAGAAATCGTTTCGCCACCACAGTGGCTTCATCAGTCCAATACAAAGGAAGCGTAAGGAGAGGAGGAGAATGAGTATCAGACCCTCATACCTGGACATAAGAGGATATCGGACATAACAGTGGTTCAGTCCATCAATCTTGTAGAATGTACGAGCATAGGGCCGTAGACGTGGCTTATATACTGTAGTGAAGTGACGGAAGCAGGTGGATGCGGGGTCATAGTGGTACCATCCACTAGACAGAAGTAGGTCTTCGTCCAAAGTTGAACAAGTGTTGAAGAATTCTTTGCAGCAAGATCCCATGATGCTACAGTGACTGACAGTTGTGATGAATGGTTTGAAAACAGACAAGTTGAAGATGGAGACACTTATGCAGCATATGGGAATCTTATTTCGGCGAAAACGTTTCGCCACACAGTGGCTACAATCAATCCAATACAAATAGGAAGGCGTAAGGATAGGAGGATTATGATTTAATCATCCCTCAACCTGGAGTCGATGTGTTCAGTCCATCAATCTTGTAGAATGTACAGCATAGGGCCGTAGACGTGGCTTATATACTGTGTGAGGTGACGTGAAGCAGTTGGAGGCGGGGTCCATAGTGGTACCAACCACTAAGTCGAAGTGAGGTCTCGGTCCAAAGGTTGAACAGTGTTGAAGAATCTTTGTAAGCAAATCCCATGATGCTGCAGTGACCTGACATCTCTTCTATTCCTATTACAAAAAGCACAGTAAATTTAATCTTACCTGAGAGTCACCAACCACAAAAAATGCGCTACCTTCATTAGCAGGGGCAGTAGTACCCTTACCTTCACTTGCCACTGAAGTACATTCATCCTGGAGAACAGAGAAGCGATTTCCTACCTTCAGATCTTCACTCTTAACTTTCCTTACTCTGATGCGCCTCCCATTACTGTGAACAACTCGCCACTTGTAGCAGGTGCTGGGCTGCACCTCACTGCTGGTAGCCGTTGCTACCTCCCCAACTACAGCCTCCTCACAGCAAGAGACAGACTGCACCTCACTGCTAGAAGTCTCATTCCCCACAACTCCAGCCACCTCACACTCTCTCCCAGACCCATTGAGGTGGACCTTCAGCCTCCTAATCTCCTCCTGGAGAAGCAAGACCTCCTCCTTCAACTCTCCAACCTCAGTTTTTAAAACACTGCAGAAGCAAGCCATGCTTTGTAACCGTCCACGCTAATCCCCAAAGCAGCTCAGGGTCTGTGACCTCACGTGACGACTGACCACTGACGACTGATGACTGACCAAAGTGTATAGAAAACCTACCAACAAGGACGTTCTTATACACTTTTATTCACACCAAGATACCCGCACTAAGAGAGGAGTCCTCATTGGTTTCTTCTTGAGAGCTCTTCGCATCTCCAGCCCTTGTTTTCTAGAAGAAGAATGCACTTACATAACACAAGCCTTTACACGTCTTCAGTTCCCATCTTTCTTCATCCGAGATTGCAGACTCAAGGCACAAGCTATCCTCAACAAACCGCCCATGGAACAACCCCCTAAACAGTTCATGGTACTCCCATGTGGCGATGTTGCCACGAATACTCGCCGGGCACTTGCTATGAGTAACATCAACGTTTCCACCATAAACACATCCTCTATCAAAGACCTCACTACTAAACGCAGCCCCACACCTCTAACTTCTACAGCAGGCGTCTACACTATCCCCTGTGGGTTCTGTCCCAAGAAATATGTAGGCGAGACAGGCAGAGATCTTGCAGTCCGCCTGAATGAGCATCGAAATGCCTCTAACAGAGACGATGTAAGGTACGCCTGTGTCCTCCACAGAGACTCCACGGGGCATTTGATGAACTGGAACGAGGCACAACTCGTTCTCACCTAACCAAACCTCAGACGCCGACGGTGCCTAGAAGCCTCACTAATCACCGTCACCGACACTATAGAACGCAACACTGGAAACTACAAAATTTCAAAAACATTGGCATACATGATACTTAAGCAGCACCAACCCAACAACACAGGAGTCACATGATTTCATCGTCTACTGGTCCTCATCATAGGCAGAGGTTGTTTTGATAAGGACCTGCCTCGCATGGGCCAGTAGGCCTTCTACAGTGTTCCTCAATTCTTATGTTCTTATGACATTTCTCAGGTCACGTGCGTCACATCTCACTCTCCGCCTATATATATAATGTCTTTCTACCTCCTTCCTAAACCCAATAGAGACCACTCTGACCCTAGAAACTATCGCCCTATCAGCCTCCTCGAAACTTTAGGAAAACTCTTTGAAAAACTCATTAATCATCGCCTTCGCAGATACCTGGAACATAATTCTCTACTTTCAGATGGCCAGTTTGGCTTCAGAACACACAGATCCACACAGGATGCCATTAACATCATTCTCAACTACATCCACATAAACACAAAACAAAGAAACAGGACAGCCCTGGTTGCAAAAGACGTTGAAAAAGCTTTTGACACTGTGTGGCACGAGGGGCTCAAGTACAAACTCTGCACTAACTTCACCTGAGCCTCTCAATACTCTGTAAACTCCTCCTGCAACTTCCTAGACGGGGGAGCCGTACCATGAGAATCCAAATTCCAAGGCAGTTACTTGCTGACTTACTTCACACTAAATGCTGAGAGTACCCCAGGGATCTGTCCTTTCCCCTACCCTCACATTTTATACACTAACGACATTCCAACACCTATATACACTACCCATCACACTAGCCTATGCAGACGACATAACACAACTTATCCTTCATCCAATAGTAGATACCCTCACACACAAAACACAAAATGAGGTGTCAGGATAGCATCTGGGGAACAAAAATGGAGGATCAAACCAATGCAGCAAAAATCCAGAGCAATTATCGTATTTTAACTACAGGAAAGTGATCCTCCATACTGTCGAACTCAGAACAGCTGACACCCGCACTACTTTCCCTATCACACAATCTGTCACTGTCCTCTGGCGAATCTTGACTAACTATCTTCGTTATACACGGACACATTCACTCAAGCATGCCATAGCTAGTAAGGCCCCTCGCGGGCCTCTACAAGCTGAAACATCCTCTCAACGCAATCCAAAACTACACCTCTACAAATTTTCCCTAAACGATCCTCTGATAACTTACTCTCCTCTAGCCCTCCTCTCCTTGCAGGCAAAAACAAACTTACTTAAACTGCACGTGGTCCAGAACATAGGCGCTGCGCTGGGCTGCTTGATGTCAGATGGAGGACTTCGCCACAAAGCGAGTCTCTCCATGCCCAGTTTTAGACGTCCCTCTTCGCTGAATCTGTACTGAAGAAGGCTCAGATGACAGAACAGATAGACAAAACTTGAGACACGACATAGGGCGGGGGGGGGGGGGGGGGGGGTACTGGACCTCTCACCTTGACGAAGACATTCGCAGACCCACAAACCAACACAACCTTTTTCTACTCCTTGCATGATCCTGCCCTAACCCTACTATACAAATAACCTTTGGAAACCGCTGACAGGTACCTTCTAAGACAGGTAAAATTCTCTGACCCCCACGTTCGCCTTAGCTTTTTTGGGGTTAAGACATGCTCAGTTTCTGCACTCCTCTCTAGCTCAGAAAAGGTCGCAGAGTCCCTTACTCCCAGCTCACCCCACCGGAGTCCCAACAGAAGAACCGGAATTTCTCTTTTCAATATCTGTCCCACGATCGCCTTTGCTGCTGGGTTAAGCCCTGGCTCTATTTCTACGACTAAGAACACTCCTCTCCAGCACTATTCTTCGTCCTGTCCCGTCTTCCCCCTGCTCATTCCCATTTTGGGATCTTCCTGAACTTTCGTTCGTCGTTCCATTCTGTATGTTAGAAGTGATCAAGGTCCCAGGACCGAAACGTTTTCTAATAAATATGTTATAGTGTTTGCTTACGTGTCTTTCTAAACTAATATTCCCTTTATTAATACCTATCTTCCACTTATAACACTTCGATCAGGTAGATGGGTGTGGGGGGGGGGGGGGGCTTTCTCAGTCCTTCGTCTAACAAGTGAATGTAACTAAAGTCTTCAAATCTTTCTCATAGAAAGATTTCTAATGATATGTATTAATTTAGTCATCCTACGCTGAAATGTTTTCTAACGAATTTAATGTCCATTCTGTAATATGGAGACCAAATTGAGCTTGCATAATCTAAGTGAGGCCTTACTAATGATTATAAAGCTGGCAGTATGACCTCTGGACTTTCCTGTTGCTTTACACTTCTTGATATAAATCCCAGTTAATCTATTTGCTTATTACGTACGCTTAGGCATTGCTGGCGGGGAACAGGAAAATGGTATAAAATACCTACAATCTGTCGGTATTTTATAACCATTTTAATGGTCATTGCAGTCTTGGTTTAAGGTTTGCTGTCTTACCATAACCCCCAGAGTCCTTTTCGCAATCTTATGCTACAGTTCAACATTATTTAACTTAAAGTGCAGGTTATGGACACTCCCGAGCTTCAAGAACCTTTCATTAATCTACATTGAAACTGCATCTCCCACTTTTCTGACCAAGATAAGAGGTTTGTCTAAATCCTCCCTGAAGTTCCTAACTTCTACGTTTGAATCAATTATCCTACCTATCTTCGTGTATCGGCGAATTTGCTCATTCACTAGTAAATTCCTTCATCAAGATCAATTGATATAATATTATAAACATCACGGCCCAAGACTGATCCCTGTGGAACGCCACTTGTTACTGATCCCCACTCGGATTTAACCCCATTTATGGACACTCTGTGCTTCCTGTCTGTGAGCCATGACTCGATCCACGAGAGCACCCTTCCCCCAATGCCATGAGCTGCTACTTTCTTCAACAGTCTTTGGTGCGGAACTCTGTCAAATGCCTTACTAAAATCTAAGTAAACAATATCAAATTCTTTATCGTGGTCAACAGCCTCAAAAGCTTTACTGAAGAAAGTTAATAAATTAGTTAGACAAGACCGGCCTCTTGTGAATCCATGCTGAGTATCATTAATCAAGCTATGTAAGACACATATGCAACAGTTAGACAACTTTATTCCGAAACGTTTCGCCTACACAGTAGGCTTCTTCAGTCGAATACAGAAAGTAGGCAGGAACAGTAGAGATGTGAAGACGATGTAATCAGTCCATCACACTTAAAGTCGTAGAATTTGAGGTTGTCAGTCCCTCGGCCTGGAGAAGTTCAGTTCCATAGTCAGGATGTTAGGTAAGACACATATGCAACAGTTAGGTATCTTTATTATGAAACGTTTCGCCTACACAGTAGGCTTCTTCAGTCAAGTACAAGTGAGAGGGACCTGATCTTTCAACATCTGAGTTCTTACCTCTCCTAGTGGCCTACGTCTCACCTCTTGGCGCTATAAAAAGCTCCATTCTGTCACTTCATCTCCATATTGTTTCATACTATGGAACAATGCTCTTCTCCAGACTGAGGGACTGACCACCTCAAAACTTTAAGGGTGATGGACTGATTACATCGTCTTCAAGTATCTTCTGCTTCTATCAACTTTTCTGTACTTGACTGAAGAAGCCTACTGTGTAGGCGAAACGTTTCATAATAAAAATACCTAACTGTTGCATATGTGTCTTACCTAACAACCTGTCGGTATTTTATACCATTTTAATGTTCCATAGTCAGGAACTATCTGAAGATCAAGCGACAGTGCGGAAACTTAAATACTGTCGGAAGGAGAGGTGCAGGGTAGTAGTAGTAGTAGTAGTAGTAGTAGTAGTGAGAGGCCACTGAGAGGTCATGTCCCTCTCAGATCCAACACTTCTCACTTGAAAAGCTTGTCCAAGGTGTTTTCTGTACCAAGATGCCACGTGTTGCAGTGTCTGACAAGATGAACATCAAAATGGTATACAATACCGACAGGTTGTTAGGTAAGACACATATGCAACAGTTAGACAACTTTATTCCGAAACGTTTCGCCTACACAGTAGGCTTCTTCAGTCGAATACAGAAAGTAGGCAGGAACAGTAGAGATGTGAAGACGATGTAATCAGTCCATCACCCTTAAAGTCGTAGAATTTGAGGTTGTCATCCTTCGCCTGAGAAGATATCAGTTCCATAGGTCAGAACTATCTGAAGCTTCAAGCGACAGTGCGGAGACTTAAATACTGTCGGAAGAAGGTGCAGGGTAGTATAGTAGTAGTATAGTAGTATTGAGAGGCCCACTGAAGGTCATGTCCCTCTCAGATCCAACACTTCTCACTTGAAAAGCTTGTCCAAGGTGTTTTCTGACAAGATGAACATCAAAATGGTGTACAATACCGACAGGTTGTTAGGTAAGACACATATGCAACAGTTAGACAACTTTGTTCCGAAACAAGCTTTTCAAGTGAGAAGTGTTGGATCTGAGAGGGACATGACCTCTCAGTGGCCTCTCACTACTACTACTACTACTACTACTACTACTACTACTACTACCCTGCACCTCTCCTTCCGACAGTATTTAAGTCGCCGCACTGTCGCTTGATCTTCAGATAGTTCCTGACTATGGAAAAAACCTGGGAAAAACTTCTTCCCAGGCCCGAGGGACTGACACCTCAAATCTACGACTTTAAAGGGTGATGACTGATTTACATCGTCTTCACATCTCTACTGTTCCTGCCTACTTTCTGTATTCGACTGAAGAAGCCTACTTGTGTGGCGAAACGTTTCGGCAATAAAGTTTTGTCTAACTGTTGCATATGTTCTTACCTAACACCTGTCGGATTGAATACCATTTTGATGTTCATCTTGTCAGACACTGCAACACGTGGCATCTTGGTACAGCAAACACCTTGGACAAGCTTTTCAAGTGAGAAGTGTTGGATCTGAGAGGGACATGACCTCTCCATCACGCTCTCACTACTACTACTATCTAACTACCGGCTGCACCTCTCCTTTCCGACAGTATATTAAGTCCTCCGCCAATGTCGCTTGATCTTCAGATAGTCCTGACTAATGGAACTGAATCTTCTGACAGGCCGAGGGACTGACAACCTCAAATTCTTACGACTTTAAGGGTGATGGACTGATACACGTCTATCACATCTCTACTGTTCCTGCCTACTTTTCTGTATTCGACTGAAAAAGCCCCCCCCTACTGTGTAGGCGAAACGTTTCGGAATAAAGTTTTGTCTAACTGTATGCATAATTGTGTCTTACTAACAACCTGTCGGTATTGTAACCATTTTGATGTTCATTAATCAACTAATGCTTTATCGAGATGGCTTTTCTTATAATCTCAGCTATAATTGACTCATAGTAATTTGCCTACAAATGAGGTCAGGCTTATGGGCGGTAATTTGTCGTAACCGACTTGTCCCCTGTTTAAAAATAGGAATCTACATTAGCCACTTACACATATCAGACACTACACCTGTTTGAAGAGATAAATTAAAAATAATTATTAAATGGTTCACAGGACTTCCATTAGGCATACCTTAAGAACCCTTGAAAAAACCTCATGCTATCAGGACGTCCGTGACTTAAATTTGATTTTCATCGTCTATCTGCTTCACACCATATTCACTAGTGACAGTGATGTTACATTATTTATCTTCTTCTGATCCACTAAAAAAAATTATTACCGGAATATTATTAGTGTCTTCTCTGTGTTTTTAAAAAAAAAAAATAACCGAGAGAAAATAATTATTAAAAATCGAGCACATTTCATTCTCTTTTGTCAGTAAGATGCCCATAGTTTATTTTTAAGGGACCATACTTTATCTATGACTTTTGTTCTATATACCCTGGGAAAAAACATTTTGGGTTATTTTTAGAATCCCCTAGCAATCTTTAATTTCATATCCCTTTTAGCTTTTCTTATCCCCTTTCTAATGTCCCTCTTAATGTCAATAACTGATCATAAATGACCCTCGCCTCTTTTGATACGCCTATAAATTCTTTCTTAATGCCCTACTAGATATTTCAGCCTAATTATTCATCCATTTTGGGTCATTTCTATTTGATCTAATTTCCTAATAAGAGGATAAACGTTCTTTGAGCAGCATGTATTGTGTTCAGAAAACTGTCCATATTGATAGCCCTAGTTTACCCCCAGTCAACAGATGATAAGTGTCTCTAAGCCCATCGAATCCCCCTGGCTAAGCGAAAAATCTGGGACTGTTACTGAGTGATCCCTACTATCATACTTCCATTCAATTCAAATGTAATTGATTTGTGGTCGCTAGCACCCAGTTCCTCTGAAACTCTAAATTATTACCAGGATTCATTGTTTTGCAGAACTAAGTCAACATGTCATTCCCCTTGTAGGTTCTGTCACAAACTGCTTCAAAAAACAATCCTGAACTACTTCTAAGAAATCGTATAGATTCTAAATTCCAGTCAAGAAATTCCAATCAATAATGAATAAAGTTAAAGTCTCCTAGAATACTACATTATCGTGCTTGTTGGCCCTAACAAATTCCTCCCAGAGTAGTCTCCCTGGTCCTTATCTAAATTTGGGGGACGGATATCACACCTAAAATTTATTTTTCATGCCCTCAGAAAATTCTATCCCAAACATACCATGTATGTGTTACTTTCAGAATTAATACCCGTTTTTTATGCAACAGTTCAAGCGATCTCGGACATACAATGCCACCCCACCCCCCCTTCCCGATACTTCTACTATCTTGAAACAATTTAAATAAAACCCCGACGCTGGTTACATTCTGCAGGCATGTCCCGACTTTTTGAATTAAACCACGTCTCAGTAATGGCATATACATCTATGTTACCTACACTAGCAACTAGTCTCAACTCGTCCATCTCATTCTTAGCACTGCGACTATTTGTGTAATAAATATTTATTGACCCTCCTGTTAGGTAAGACACATATGCAACAGGTATCTTTATTATGAAACGTTTCGCCTACACAGTAGGCTTCTTCAGTCAAGCACAGAAAAGTTGATAGAAGCAGAAGATACTTGAAGACGATGTAATCAGTCCATCACCCTTAAAGTTTTGAGGTGGTCAGTCCCTCAGTCTGGAGAAGAGCATTGTTCCATAGTATGAAACAATATGGAGAAGAAGTGTTGTTGTTAAAGATTCGCCGGTATTTTCCCGGGCCGGGCCCTTCCAAGTGGTGGCCCGGCACTGGGATCCCCTGCTAGGGATTGTCCTGAGACCTAAGTCTCCCATGGGAGGAGGCACAAGTACCCCCCTCATCTTGTAAGGTACAAACTCGGGCTCTGGCACCAACCATGCCCTAGAAGGGCAATGCATGGTGTCGATGCATTGCATTGATGGAGCTTTTTATAGCGCCAAGAGGTGAGACGTAGGCCACTATGAGTGGTAAGAACTCAGATGTTGAGAGGTCAGGTCCCTCTCAAATCCAGCCCCTCTCACTAGTGGAAGTTGTCGAAGTTGATTGCAGGTCTGTACCAAGATACCCTTGTGTTGCAGTGTCTGACAGACTGAACATTAAAATGGTATAAAATACCGACAGGTTGTTAGGTAAGACACAAATCCCCAGGCCCTGATGAACTGTATGCAAGGGTCCTAAAGGAATGTAAAGAGGAGCTTAGCACACCTTTGGCTAATCTTTTCAACATATCACTACAAACTGGCATGGTGCCAGATAAGTGGAAAATGGCAAATGTGATACCTATTTTCAAAACAGGTGACAGGTCCTTAGCTTCGAACTATAGACCAATAAGCCTGACCTCCATAGTGGGAAAATTTATGGAATCAATAATTGCCGAGGCAGTTCGTAGCCACCTTGAAAAGCATAAATTAATCAACGAATCTCAGCATGGTTTTACAAAGGGTGTCGTTCCAGCCTACGAATTTATTAACTTTTTTCACTAAGGTATTTGAGGAGGTAGATCATGTAATGAATATGAATTATGTATATGGACTCAGTAAAGGCTTTTGACAGGGGTCCCACATCAGAGACTGTTTGAGGAAAATTAAAAGCACATGAATAGGAGGAGAATTTGTTTCCTGGATAGAGGCATGGTTGACAAATAGGCAGCAGAGAGTTTAGCATAAATTGGGAGAAATCAGAGTGGGGAAGTGTCACGAGCGGTGTTCCACAGGGGTCAGTGGTTGGGCCCCCTGCTGTTCACAATCTACATAAACGACATAGATGAGGGCATAAATACGGACAATCGGCAAGTTTCCGATGACACAAAATAGGCCCTCGAATTCATTCTGACTAGGACATTAAGACCATAAGAACAAAGACCGAAGGAACCCTGCAGAAGGCCTACTGGCCCATGCCGAGGCAGGTCCTAAGTCTCCTACCGGCTTAACCAGATGCACCCAACACTAGTCAGGTCAGTCCACATTGACTTAAGGGAGGAATCACGGCAAAACCGACCTGTTAGCACAAGCTATAGGTCTAACTCACCCTCGACACCCAACATCTACTCATGTATTTATCCAACCTATTTTAAAGCTACAACAACGTTCTGGCCTCTATAACGGTACATGGGATTTTCCAAACTCATCCACAACTCTATACCCAACCATACTTTCCTATATCCTTCCTGAACTGAATTTTTCCAACTTAAAACCATTGCTGCGAGTCCGTCTAGGCTAGATATTTCAGCACACTATTTTACATCCCCTTTATTTATTCCTGTCTTCCATTTATACACTCAATCATATCCCATCCCCCATAATCTAACGCCTTTCTAGAGAGTGCAGTTTCAGGGCCCTTAGTTCTATCCCTCATCGGAAGGTTTCTGATACATGGGATCATCTTTGTCACCTCCTTTGTACATTTTCCAGAGAATTTCTATCCAATCTGTAATACGGTGACCAAAACTGTGCAGCATAATCTAAATGAGGCCTAACCAAGGATGTATAGAGTTGAAGAACAACCTGAGGACTCCTATTATTTATGCTTCTTGATATGAAGCCAAGGATTCTATTAGCTTTATTGCGAACACTTATGCACTGTTGTCTTGGTTTCAGATTACTGCTAACCAGAACTCCTAAATCTTTTTCGCAATCCGTAATATTTAAGATCTACATTATTTAGTTTATATGTGGCATGGTTATTGTCCTGTCCAACATTTAGAACTTTGCATTTGTCGAGCACTCAAGGAAGATTTGAATAGACTGATGCAGTGGTCGGAGAAGTGGCAGATGCAGTTTAATATAGACAAATGCAAAGTTCTCAATGTTGGACAGGACAATAACCTTGCCACATATAAACTAAATAATGTAGATCTTAATATTACGGATTGCGAAAAAGATTTAGGAGTTCTGGTTAGCAGTAATCTGAAACCAAGACAACATGCATAAGTGTTCGCAAATACAGCTAATAGAATCCTTGCTTCAAATCAAGAAGCACAAATAATAGTAGTCCTCAGGTTGTTTCTTCAACCCTATACATCCTTGGTTAGGCCTCAAATAGATTATGCTGCACAGTTTTAGGGTCACCGTATTACAGAATGGATAAAAATTCTCTGAAAATTGTACAAAGGAGGATGACAAAGTTGATCCCATGTATCAGATACCTTCCCTATGAGGATAGACTAAGGCCCTGAAACTGCACTCTCTAGAAAGACGTAGAATTAGGGGGGATATGATTGATGTTATAAATGGAAGACAGGAATAAATAAAGGGATGTAAAATAGTGTGCTGAAAATAATCTATCCTAGACAGACTCGCAGCAATGGTTTTGAAGTTGGAAAAATCAGATTCGGAAGTGATATAGGAAAAAGTACTGTTTTGGTAATAGAGTTGTGATGAAGTGGAAACAAACTTCCCCAAGAAACCGTATAGAGGCCAGAAACGTTGTGGTAGCTTTAAAAATAGGTTGAAAAATACATGAGTAATATTGGGTGGGTGTGAGTTAGACCTGAAAGCTTGTGCTACCAGTCGTTGCGTGTTCCTCCCTTAAGTCCAATGTGACCTGACCTGACTAGTAGAGGTTAGCTTAAGCCGGTAAAGGGGAGAGACTTGGACGCCTCGCATGGGCCAGTAGTCTTCTGCAGTGTTTCCTTCGTTCTTATGTTTCTTATATGCAACAGTTAAGGATCTTTTAATATGAAACGTTTCGCTCTACACAGTAGGCTTCTTCAGTCAAGCACAGAAAAGGTTGGATAGTAGCAGAAGAATACTTTGAAGACGATGTAATCAGTCCATCACCCTTAAAGTTTTGAGTGTCAGTCCCCTCATCTAGAGAAGAGCATGTTCCATAGTATGAAACAATATGGAGAAGAATGACAGGATGGAGCTTTTTATAGCGCCATAGAGGGAGACGTAGGCCACATAGGAGAGGTAAGAACTTCAGATGTTGAGAGGTCAGGTCCCTCTCAAATCCATCCCCTCTCACTAGTGGAAAAAGGTTTTATTGTCGAAGTTGATTGCAGGTCTGTACCAAGATACCCTAGTGTTGCAGTGTCCTGACAATTGACATTAAAATGGTATAAAATACACCGACAGGTTGTTAGGTAAGACACATATGCAACAGTTAGGTATCCTTTATTATGATAACGTTTCGCCTACACAGAGGCCTTCTTCAGTCAAAGCACAGAAAAGTTGATAGACAGCAGAAGATACTGACTTGAAGACGATGTAATCAGTCCATCACCGCTTAAAGTTTTGAAGTGGTCAGTCCCTCATCTCCTGGAAAGAGCATTGTTCCATAGTATGAAACAATCTGGAGAAGAAGTAAAAAAAGCAACAAACAAGTTTAGGTAAGACCCAATCGGATAGCGGGAAGACGGGACAGATGAAGAATAGCTCTGGAGAGGAGTGTTCTTAGTAAGAGAAATAGAGCCAGGGCTTAACCCAGCAGCTATCGTGGGGCAGACTTGAGAACAGGAATAGCAGGGACTGTTGCATTGAACTTGTTGTAGTTGAAGTCTTGAATCTTGAGTAGCTGGCAGCAGGCTAGGTCACATCAGAGGGTAGAACACATATGGGAGTTATAGGAGTAACTGAGAAGGCAGGTTAGCAATGGAGCCATTTTCAAACTTTTTGAAGCTGCTTCTAGATAGGTGGTATAATTTAGCCTTGTTGCTGAAGGTGAAACGTAGAGGCTTGATGAACTCAAGAACTTGGGTGAGTGTGAAGTGAAGCGGTGATTCACATGCATACTTGACTGTTCCAGCACCGAGGCTTTTGTAGAGTTCAGTACAGGTCATGGTGTCAGTATTTGAAGGAGAAGTGTAAAAGGTAAGGTTTTCCCATGAGGGTTTACTGGAGTCGTCGTTATCTACCTCTTCTGGAGTGGATTCACTGGGAGAATCTACAACGGTGGTAGCAGGTGACTGAGGTCGACAGGAGCAGCTGTGAGGTGTAATTGGTGTGTAACAGCAGGCTGGAGAGGTGGGAGGCGGTGGTTGAGGCAACTTGATTCAACGTTGTCGCGGTGGAAGTGGTTTATGAAGTACAGGAGCAGTTGCTTGGGCAGGAGACAGGTCTGTAGGTGCAGTAAAGTTCAGGACGTTGGGAAGGATCTTGAGGATGTCTTCTGAAGGTGTGGATTCCGGAAAATTGAAGGCAGGCATGTTGTTCAGACGGAATAGTTCGTTAATAGTGGTGTTGAAAGTGCCGGGGCTTGCTGCGTTTGCAAGGTGTGCATACACCATGCAGTACAGCACCTTGGAAGGAGCACCGTCGGGGAGTGTTAGGTAAGACACATATGCAACAGTTAGGTATCTTTATTATGAAACGTTTCGCCTACACAGTAGGCTTCTTCAGTCAAGTACAGAAAAGTTGATAGAAGCAGAAGATACTTGAAGACGATGTAATCAGTCCATCACCCTTAAAGTTTTGAGGTGGTCAGTCCCTCAGTCTGGAGAAGAGCATTGTTCCATGGTATGAAACAATATGGAGATGAAGTGACAGGATGGAGCTTTTATAGCGCCAAGAGGTGAGACGTAGGCCACTAGGAGAGGTAAGAACTCAGATGTTGAAAGGTCAGGTCCTTCTCAAATCCAGCCGCTCTCACTAGTGGAAGTTGTCGAAGTTGATTGCAGGTCTGTACCAAGATACCCTTGTGTTGCAGTGTCTGACAGATTGAACATTAAAATGGTATAAAATACCGACAGGTTGTTAGGTAAGACACATATGCAACAGTTAGGTATCTTTATTATGAAACGTTTCGCCTACACAGTAGGCTTCTTCAGTCAAGTACAGAAAAGTTGATAGAAGCAGAAGATACTTGAAGACGATGTAATCAGTCCATCACCCTTAAAGTTTTGAGGTGGTCAGTCCCTCAGTCTGGAGAAGAGCATTGTTCCATGGTATGAAACAATATGGAGTTGAAAGTGAAGGGTGACGGGCACCAAAGGATTGGTATCTTGGTTTTTACAGACCTACAATCAACTTTTACAACCTCTACTAGTGAGAACGGCTGGATTTGAGAGGGACCTGACCTCCCAACATCTGAGTTCTTACCTCTCCTAGTGACCTACGTCTCACCTGTTGGCGCTATAAATAGGCTCCAACCTGTCACTTCATCTCCATGTTGTTTCGTTCTGTGGAACAATGCTCTCCAGACTGAGGGACTGACCACCTCAAAACTTTAAGGGTGATGGACTGATTACATCGTCTTCAAGTATCTTCTGCTTCTATCAACTTTTCTGTACTCGACTGAAGAAGCCTACTGTGTAGGCGAAACGTTTCAAAATAAAGATACCTAACTGTTGCATATGTGTCTTACCTAACAAGGGAGACATTAATAAAGTACTGAGGGTGTCGAACCAGGTAAGAACCAGGAATAATGGATTTAAGTTGGATAAATTTAGATTTAGAAAGGACATAGGTAAGTACTGGTTTTCTAACAGAGTTGTAGATGCGTGGAACAGTCTTCCCAGTGGGGTGATAGAGGCTAGGACCTTGGGTAGCTTTAAGAAGAGACTGGACAAATATATGAGTGGGAGGGGCTGGGTTTGATTGGTGTTGGGGGGTGCGGGAGTTGTTTCTTGAGTAGCTTTAGGTTTGTAGATGGATGGTTCAGAGAACCGACATGTTGATAAATTAGACACATGTGCAACTCTTGGGTATCTTTATTGAGGAAACGTTTCGCCACACAGTGGCTTCATCAGTCCATACATAGGAGAAACTTGAAGAAGAGGAGGAGAATGAGGTAATCAGTCCCTCAACCTTGAGTCGATGTGTTCAGTCCATCAATCTTGAGTAGAATATGGCAGATGAGCGGAGAAGCAGCTTATGGACTGAACACATCGACTCAAGGTTGAGGGACTGATTACCTCATTCTCCTCCTGTTCTTCAAGTTTCTCCTATGTATGGACTGATGAAGCCACTGTGTGGCGAAACTTTTCTGTACTCGACTGAAGAAGCCTACTGTGTAGGCGAAACGTTTCAAAATAAAGATACCTAACTGTTGCATATGTGTCTTTCCTAACAGTTGCACATGTGTCTAATTTATCAGTAGCTTTAGGTAGATGTCGTTTTGATAAGGACCTGCCTCGTATGGGCCAGTAGGCCTTCTGCAGTGTTCCTACATTCTTATGTTCTTATGTTCTTATGTCAGTGGTCGGGCAACATGGAACCAAGCTGAAGATTAAGAAAACGGTTGGAGAGGCAGAAACAACGAGAAACCAGAAGACTGCAGTGGAAACTTCCAACTCATTCTCGGTGCTACCTGACGAATGTGAGTGTTCTACTGGGAATGCCACAACGAGCACCAAGGAAGCATTGGCAGACGTGAGTGAGACATCCCTAGAAACCCCAACGAAGACCATCGAGAACGTCATGACGAATTCTACAAGTGGTGTAATGCTACCTGGCGAATGTGAGTCGACTACTCGGAGCATCACTACGGACGACGCCAAGGAAGGTAAAAACATTGTTGTTGTTGGGGATAGCCAGATTAGGTACATGGATAGGGCATTCTGTTTGAAGGATAGGAGTAGGAGGCAGAGAGTATGTTTTCCTGGGGCTGGGATGAAGGATATTGTTAGCCGTCTGGATGACATCATGAGAGGTAATGGGAGCAATCCTATTATCTGTCTCAGTGCTGGAGGCAACGATGTTGGCAGACGTAGGAGTGAGGACCTGATTAGCAGGTATAGGTCAGCAATAGAGATAATTAGAAGAAGGGTGGCAAACCTGTCATATGTGCATTTTGCCAAGGAGAGGAGTTGGAAATGAATGGTTGTCCAGAGCAATTGTGGTCAATTGCTGGGTGGACAAATACTGTAAGGAAAATGCGGTAAACATTCATTGACAACTGGGACCTCTTCTATGGCAGAAATGACATGTATGCCAGGGATGGGGTTCACTTGTCTAGGTGTGGGGTGGGAGCACTGGCCAACGCAGTGGAGGGAGCTGTTAGGTCTTTAAACTAGGAATAGTTAGTGGTATGGGTTTTGGCGGGAAAAAATGTGAAGTCGCCCGGGTAGTAAA
>NW_026507271.1:0-32430 GCF_026875155.1 Cherax quadricarinatus
GATACTGTCATATTCCATGCAGCCATAGGTTTACATAGATAAAAATATAATATAATATAATATATATAAAATATATATATATATATATTATATATAGTAAATATATAAAAATATACAATATATGAATATATAGTATATATCGTAGCCGACTATGTAAAACTGAGTCAAAATATAGCAAGACAACTCCTTTAAAAATAAGGTCCTTTCTACAAGAACAAATTTCTTATACTTTAAAGAATATTTTTTTCATATACATTTTAATGTAAAAATTTTTAATTTAGCTCCAAGAAATTTAGAAAACTTACCTACCCTTATTCTAACGAGAACAATATTATTTAAATGCCAAACCCAACTAAATATATTTTTGATTTGTTTTAACAATAATTTAATACTCAAACAACCCAGCCAAACACAATATATATCTCTTTGATCACTCTCGTTACCGTCTCAACGGCTTATAACAGCATCTTAGAACTGGTTAACAATCTACACACATTGAGTAGTTGCAGGTTAAACTACAAATGCGAAAATTCCGTAATATCAGTAATACGTTTAAGTAAAAATGATTAAACCTTGTGACTTAAGTAAGTCATTAATAAGCAGTTTTCCCCCGTTGAAAAGCAACAAAATCTGATCTAAAATCTTAAGACAATAAGTGACCTTGCACCAGTTACTAGTATGAGACTCCAACAAATGCAGCTTTGTGACTGTTAGCACATTTCACATATTTTAAACCTTTACGTAGTTCACAAACGTTCATTAGGTCACAGTTATCCCTGACATAAAATTGCAACCCAACCATTGAAGACTTAAAAGTGATATACATATAAAAAAATTTAGCATGATATTGCATAGATTAAAAATATGACCACTGTATCACAAACATTAGGCAAATTTATATTGTTCACTCCTTAGTTTTTCACTCTCTCCCTCGTCACTGACAGGACAGCACCTTTCATTGGAATATTAAGACTCAACAACTCGCGCGCCCTTTTCCTAAGTGTATCAGACCCCGACCACTTGAACACTACATAAAATCCTTGATCGACAACCATACCCAGCCCTTCTAGGGTTAGGGTAATGTGCCTGAGCTAGAGCTTGCATCTCACAAGACTGTCATATCCCATATCCCCTTGGGCGGGGATGGCAGACAAAGAGGCCTACTTGATGGCCTAGGCCAGGAACAGTTGGCCCAAGATGGAGGAGGTACTCTGTGCCTCCTCCATGGGAGATCGTTAGGTCTCAGACACACCCTAAAGAGGAACCAAGGCCGGGCCACCACTTGGAGTAAAAGACCCGGGCTGGAGAATACTGCGAATCTTTAATAATAATAAATAATAACATAAATCTTGCCCATTACCATAAGATAACCACAATTACAAAATTCAGCGCACGCGATAAGTGGTGCTAGGAAGCTTGATTGTTAAATTGTAATAGCGATCGAGTTGAAGCCTGAAATATTATTTTTTTTTTATATTGAAATGATTTATTTTTTCTTTTAAATCCTTCTGGAAATAATCATCATTATCTTATTCGTATCATGTATCTTCAAATTCTCAGAGGCAAAACTTCTATATTACATTGAAGGTAACTCATTATTTATATATATTAATGTACAATTTTTAATGAATTACTAGGTAGTTTCGTTTTAGTCACAGTGTAGTAGCTGCCTGAAGACAAAAGAAAAGCGCATTGTTTGTTCATTGCCTCTTATGATTAACGCGGGCTGTATCACATCTGTTGCAGTGGTCCAGTTACTGGAAATTTCACAGAATTGTGGTGTCTGGCGAGAGAAACTCTCTCCAGGCGCTTCTACACCCACAATTAATGGCTGCTCCTCGTGAGTGAGGACGCTGCTTCTCTTCTTCCTCCAAACTTTATTCTTTCATTTTTATTTTTTCTCAGACTAATAAGGGTACCAAAGTTCTTGTTAGTGGAGCAAGTTTTATAAAGCTTGGTCTCTCGAACTATTTCAGAGCTTAAGTTAAGGATAAACAAAAAATTTTTTTGGGGGGGGGGGCGGGGGGTAAAAAAAAAAATCACAGAATATAGTGATATCAATTTATATGTAATAATTTATTTAATTAAAAGGTAAATCTTTTCCTCCCTGACATAACTTCAATCAAGCTTATTGATAAATATTTCTAATTATTCCTTCTATGCTTAAGAATTCCTTAAGAAAATACTACCTATGATGAGGACAACCCGTGGAAGATCGCCATCGTTCCTGCCAACTCAGAAACGGAGGGAATCAACACGTGGCAACATTCTCTGTCCCTTACACACCTGTTCCACCTCACTGACTACACTCCCGAAGACAGAGACAAGCATTCCGTTATTCAGTTGTAAATTTGCTTTATTAATATTTATCATTAGAAAGTGTAATGAAATTACTGACAACACTATTCGCTAGTTATTTACTAGCGTTAGTGTTAGCTATATAGGAAATTATGAAGATAACCTCGAAGGATCATAGTTATAAATATTCAAACCTAATTGGTCATCTAATCTTGAACAGTTTAATTAAACACTGAGGGATACGCATGGTAAGCAGAGAGGCAGAGGAAGCTGAGGCTTCTTTCCCGGTGATAATGCCGCGTCTGCCTCTTGAAGGGATAATAACGATGAATCGACTCTCAAGGAGCTCTCCCGGTTGCCCCTCAGGGAAGGTTCTTTGATGTTGTGAGGTGGCACTTGATTTAGGGATTGGATCTGTGCTCCATTTCCCCGATTAAGCTGAATGCCTTCCACAAATCCCCCCCCCCCTGGGCGCTGTATAATCCTACTGGTTTAGCGCTTCCCCTTTGATTTTATAATAATAATAATATAATAATAATAATCTCGCCGATTGTAAGAAATTAAATAGTCTCTGAAGAGCCTCAGTTAATTTTCTTTCTCTAGTATTTTGGAGTCAAACAAGCAAGAGCACACAAGCGTCTAGTTCCTCACATTGAGCCTGCGTGATATACTGCATAATTTTAGTGGACAGGCAGCCTTTATACTCCTGTTAATGGGTCGGTAAGGTAGAACGATAGCAGCTGAAATGTCCTTTTTTACCTCCCATACCATCTCTGTACGACTCTGTTTTTCTGTAAGAAGCCTGACAGTACGGCACGCTTATTGACGACTGAATTTTAAAAGGGATATATACACGTCGAGCTTGTGATCATTTTTTCACTTGACAAACGAATAAAAGTCTAACCGTGTTCACTTAGAAGACAATTTTTGATGGATTTTTTTTAAACTTAAGCTATCAGCTAACTTCATAAAAGATAAGCTAATGTAGAAATTCCCTTACTATTTTAAGAGAAGTTCGGATAAGACCTAAAATCAGTACATGATCACCGGACTCTAGCTCGTACGTCCGGCTTGCGTGCGGCCACAGTAACTGCTGGCGTTGACCCGTGCCCCGAAACCTCTCCAGGTATAATCCAGGTATACCTACATAGTGAATAGAATAATTCTTTTCGTATACCAATATTTTCCAAGGTACCACTGAGTTTCGGTACAATCAGAAGTTGAGGGGAGCAGGTAGGCGTTTCCATCTCTTAGAAATTCCAGTTTGTCATAAAACACTCAATCTTCACATCTTGATCTGCGTAGCCTCTTAAGGTGACGTCATAAATACATCAACTCTGTCGTAGTTGAGAATGGATTTTACTAAATCTTGTCTCCGTAACTGGGAGCTCTCTATTTTTATGGACTCTGTAGCATTTGCACTGATAGGCACCTTTGGTGCTTACTGTAGCAGAGCGTTACATGTCTGTGCTCGCTCTTGTAATTTGAGTGCCCTTCTCTTATTTTTCAGCTGTATTTTGTCTGCTGATGTCAGGTTATTGGAGTATAATTCAGGTTTGATAGAAATTCTGCTTTTGAAAATTAACACATATGCAACACTTGGTATCTCTTTCTTGAGGAAACGTTTTCGCCACACAGTGGCTTCATCAGTCCATACAAAGAGTCCAAGATGTTGCAGTGCTGACAGATGTGATGAAATGGTTTTTGAAACCGACAATGTGAAGAATTGAGACACTTATGGCAACGTTTCTATCAATAAAGATGCCCATGTGTTGCATAAGTGTCTCATTCTTCAACTTGCGGTTTCAAAACCATTCTCACATCTGACAGACACTGCAACGTCATGGCTATCAATGTACAAAGACTTCAACGCTTGGCCTCCAACCTTTGACGATGACCTACTTGACATTAGTGGCAGGTCCCACTAAGATCCCGCCTCCTCCTGCTTCAACTCATCTCACCGCAATAATATAAGCCACCCCCTTGGCCCTATGGCTGCACTTACTACAAGCGTGATGGACTGACCACATCGCAAACACTACCAGGTTGAGGGACTGATTCCTCATATTCTACTCTACTTACCCCATATCTACTTTGTATTGGACCTGATGAACCACTTGTGTGGCGAAACGCTTTCTTCTTCAATAAAGATTCCCTTGTGTTGCATAAGGTGTCTCATATTCTTCAATCAGGTCCATACAAAGAAGAATCGTGAAGAACAGGAGGATTTGAGGTAATCAGTCCCTTCAATCCTTGAAGCCATATAGTCAGTTGGTTCTCTGAAACCATTCATCTGTCAATCCCTGCTTTTTGTTTACAGTATATTTAGTGACCTGTGTAGCAAGTCCCATGTATCGGAAACGATCTCTTCCAAGTCTATAATATATCACGCTTGTCATGGAAAAGCAACAAGAGGGGCAGATAAATCGAAATTCCTTTTAAACACCTTAATAAAGTTTATCTATGAAATGGTGTTCAATGTTGACTGACTTCAATTCACCGTCACAGTCCATAAGATTAGCTCATGAATATTAACATGTTCTTAGTTGAACAATCTACAGAAGGAAGGTTACGGACGATACTTTGCTATATCTTGTCAACACTATATCTCTGCCTTCAGTACCCTTAATATGTTTCATGTTTATGGTGGCAACACAGAGAAGTTTATTAGGTGAACTTAACCTTAGGAGAACTACATTTACGTTTTAGTGTTATATTTCTTCATTTTCTTCCTAGAGACTGTCCCAGTAAGAATGCATGTTACGAAACCACTCAGATACAGCTACGATTTCCTAACGGTTCCAACATGGGTGGACTAGCTGATGTTTTTCTGAGATGGTTTTATACTTGCTCACTCGTTCCTGTTGGAAAAATATTGCCTTGGTGCTCCGGCTCATCTTATAATAGTCGATTTCCCGCTGACAAATGGTCTGGAAAGTTCAAGCTGCCAGCAATGACCAACTAGCTGGGTCAAAGAATGTGAAATTTCCTTGACAGCAAGGTGCTCTAGAATCTAGGCTTATTAAACTAGCTGTATCGTTAGGCTAAAGGCCTATTGATAACTTATTTTTGAAAGATTTAAAAATAGTACTTTCTATCGCTAAACAAGCGAATGAAATATTCTTGTACTGATTGGCATGAAGGGTGTTCTGGCATAGCAGTCTGTGAGTTTTAATAATGTGTTTTTGAGACTACAGTGTAGATTTCCACTACTCTGGTATGTGACTTGATGACTTTCCAGTTTGATACTGAGTGTTATAACTTTGCGCCTTGGATTTACAATCATCCTCCATCTCGATGGTGGAGCGCTATGGGAAAGATGGAGATGTCATGGGTCCCCTTAGTCCCGCATTTTTTTTGCAGTGTGGGAACCAGGGGGTAAAGGGACGTTAACCAACCACCTCCTGACTGCACTTCTTGGTGCTAATATCTGCCAAGCAGTCCTTCCCTTATTATTTTTTTTGTGTTGAACAATCCACCTCTTACTGCTAAGAGAGTATAGCTTCTATATTCATTCCATCAACTCTAACAACATTTACTGATTTCTTCAGGATCTCCATTTTAAGAACATGAGTTGAGATTAGTTGATGAATCCTTTCTCACATAATTAAAAGCGTTACTTGAGGTTACAAACCACAAACATAATCATTTTCTTATGGATTAAACAATTCCATGATTTTCTGTCACAAGAAATTTTCCTAATTTTGGAGCATCTTGAAATAAATCACACGCATTCTTGTGTCATTTTTATAACACACTACGATAGAATAGTTCAAAACCATCCTCTTGCGAGAAGATAACAAACTGGAAAACAAATGTTTATGATTCCTTGCACTGGCAAATCTTTTAGAACAAGCATGTGAAGACATTCGATGACTCGTAGGAGCTTTAAAATCATCCCATGTGTCACTCATCCTTCAATAAACACATCACCACTGCACACTTCCTCACAACACAAGCTCTGTCATAGTCACATCCCTTTATCCGACAACCCACTACTTTATAACTTTCACCACACTTATATTTCTCAATACACTCACTCCATCCTTCACGCACTTCCATGCAACACACCTTCAATACACACATTCCATAACTATACATATATGCTCACACTATACTCATATCCTTCACCTTTACATGCCCAATGTACATCACCGCTCACTACACACACACAACCTCGGCCACACAATCCCCTTCCACCACACATGCTACACACAATCCCTCGCAACACACAATCCCACCACAGCACACTAACCCTTACCACACACATTCATTTATCTCGATCACTCAATGTCCTGAATTCTTTTCTTGACTCTCATTTTATTACCTGACCCTGCCTACTATCACTCTGTGAGTCTCCCTTCCTAAAAAACAAGCAGGTCCTTTTACTATATTCTCAGTCATCTTTATTCCTTTCCTCTCCATTTCGCTGTTCTATTTTTTAGCCTTTGTTTATTTTCACTATCCTGCAATCTCTCCCTCACATTCCACCCTCAAACTGGCCAGAAGAAGAATGCCTCTACCCAGGACTGTTGCAAATTCTCTAATCATGAAGTAGCGAGGCAAGGAAATTCTCTTCACATTCACTGTGCAGAGTGAGAATAACATCTCTATATATTCTTGTTTTTTTGTTGCTGTGTTGTGGTCCAAACTCTCTCCCTAGAGCCCTACCACACTGCCCATTCACCCCCGCTGTCAAAACGCCAACTTCAGTCTCTTCACACACCAGCATACACCAACCCTTCATCCACACACTCCAGTTCCCCACCCAAACTTCTCCTTATTTTCATGCTTCACCTTTCCATCTCGCTCCCTACCCACCTTGCTCCAACCTCTGTCCGGGGGGCCCATGACGCAGGTCACCTTTAAGCAGTGTTGTGTTTCAAGTAGCACTCTCTTAAGAGTGGCTTCACTAAAACTCTACACCACCCTCTTTTTCATCCTAAATCGCCAATATACTTCTTCCGTTTTGGTAAAATTTACACCTGAAAAAAGGGAAAAGACAAGAGCTTTATTCTATGTTTTTAATGCCGTGCCCTAACCAATTGCCTAACAATAATTTTTTGCCCCACTAATTGTAAATAATTCTACCTGAGAATGACATTTACTTGCTTTCCTCCAGCTTAGCTGAGATATTTATAATATCACCCAAAATCAGTTACAATTTCCCTCAATTTCTTCCATTAAATGTTATGTAAATTACGACTTTTCTCATAACTTTACTTTTTAAAAATTCATTATTTATGTATATCACTAAAATAAACGAGGTGAGTATTAATATGGTATATTCTGACAACTTGCAATTTTATACTTGGACTACATAAATCACTTTCCATGTTTATATTTGAGATTTACATTGTTTAATTGGCTTCTAACTTCAGACGTGGAATCCTAGTAACTTAAGGTTCAGTTAGAATTGGACAGCTTAGGAGGACTTGCAGATTTTATTAAAAGAAATGTTTTGATTTTTATCGTGTCATGAAAAAGATGTTTATATAAATTTTGTTTACTATAAACACAGATTGGCTTACTTTTAGGCTGTATAAAGTGTAATTATGTAATTTAAAAATAAATAAATTAAAATTCTCAATGAAAGTTTACATTTTCATGGGCAGGAGCTCCAATATCACTCTTGATAACACAACTTACGATTTTGTTTTCTATGACACCAGAGGTCTTTCGGGTCGCCAGTAAGTGGTTAAAGATACACAAAATAACCCGCACATAGAAGAGAGAAGCTACGACGACGTTATCGGTCCGACTTGGACATTACAAACCACGACCTGGTGACTTTGTAAATTGTCCGACTAGGACCGAAACGTCGTCGTAAGCTCCTCTCTTCTATGTGCGGGTTATTTGTGTATCGTTCCAGTCACGGTATTGTTCCTTTTTTTTATTTATAAGTGAATTAAAAAAGAGCGTAAGCGAAGGATGGAAAGGTAGTGGCACAAAGTATTTAATTTCTTGAATTGATACAGTATACTTATATTTTTATCCTCGTACATTGAGAAATTTATTTAACGTTGGCAAACAATATTTCAGCGCTGAGTGTATAATTTTCTAAAAAAAAGAAATGAATGAAATTTTTATTACCATTGAGTCACAAAATTACTAAGTTTATTTTATTAACAGCAATCGAGGTAACCCCCACATTCTTTAACACATATTAACCCTGTCTTGAAAAATATCTTAACCTACCTGACTATGGGTCAGGTAGGTGATCTTGGTTGCCATAGGAATGTGTTATCAGAGCAAGTTTTTCTAGCTGCCCAGTACAACTTTTGTTCCGAGTAAGGAAATTAGATCTAACAAAAATGATCCAAACTGGATAAACAATAGATTAAAACATCTCATTGATCAAAGAAGGCAAATGTCGGTGTATCATAAAGAAATCCATATACAGTGTAACAGCAGTTTTTCAAACTTAATCCGTTCCCAGAAGGTCGATCTAAAACTGTAACGTGCGAAAACTGAATCAATATTTCCCATAAGAAATAATTAAATACAATTAATCCGAGTCTAGACCACCCACAAATATTCACAAAAAAAATTCATTTTTTAAAGAACATTACACTACTACAAGTCTTACGGCTTATTCACCTATACAATTGATCTAATATTACATAAAAAAATATATAGTAACCATAGAAACCTGAAATACACTCTATAATGAATAAAATATGTCATTAAGTATGTGCTCAGTGTGGCGGAGGGGAGAGTTTGTTTGGAGCAGGACAAAATAAATCCTTTAATAGACACTAATATCAACCTCTACGTTTAATTTATCTATCACAATTGATCTAAATTACATGGATAAAACAATATTAATAACATAGAAACATGATATATACTCTAGAATGATAAAATATGTCATTACATATGTGGAAGTGTGGTGTGGTGTTGTTTGGTTTATAATGCACACTGACAGCATAAGCCACATAGTGTTCGGTGGTGTGGCGGTTTTGTCAGTGGACCTGTATACGAAAACAACAATGAGGAGTCAGTTTCATGTCGTCATTATCTATAGCTTAACTTATTTGCTACCCTGTTAATCGCTAACACTTTATCGCTGGCTGGCATGGGGGGGGGGGGGGGGGGGGGGGGTTTTTTTTTCGATAGCCTTTATCGACTCCTGCCGCTTTAGTATCATACTATCTAGAAGCACTGAAGGATAGCAACAGTCTCTCCCCTCTCTCTCAAGCCTTCCCCATAGGGCTGGCTGGTACTCTAGGAACTTTCTTTGAGGTCTCCCGTGGTGCTTATTTTGCAAGTCACACAATAATAAACAAAGCAACCTAAACAAGGGATTATTGACGAAATGGTTTTGGAATGCGTAAAATAATGCTCAGTCGACCAGTGACAGAGGCAGACTGAGATGCATAGTTGTGTGTCCCCGGGCTGGTTGACGAGTATAATACGTCCGATAAACTGATTAAAGGTCCGATATCCGCAACAAAATTTGCACAAAAAACGTTGCTAAAACCGAAACTCCGATAACTGGAGGGTGCAAAAACTGGAGTTTTACTGTATTCATAGATAAAAAAATGAATAAGAAAAGTAAAAGGGATATGAGGCTAAAGTCGAAAGGATTTGAAGATTAAGCCCAAAAGGGTTCTTTAGGTATACAATTGTAACATTAGGACAAGATAGGGCGCACTTAAGAGTAATTCAGGTCAGATCACTGACAATGATAAGGACATGAGTGAACTTTCATACCTATCTCCTCTCAGTTTTTACTCAAAAGATACCAGCGAAATTTCCAGAATAATAAATTATGTTAGATTAGTATGATAATAAACTAGCACGATTGGGTAAACTAGTGACATGCCCTCAGACAAATAAGAAATTAAAACCTAACAAATCACCAGGCCCTGTGAACTGTTTGCGATGGTTGTTAATTGAAATGTAAAGAGAGAACTTAGCATACCCTTTGGCTAAACTTTTCAATACATGACTACAACTGCATAGTGCCAGACAAGTCGAAAATGGGCAAATGAAATACCTATTTACAAGGCAGGTGAACAGGACCTTAGCTTTCGAACTTAGATCAAAAAGCCTAACCTCCATAGTTTGGAAAATTTACGGAATCCATAATTGCCGAAACAATTCGTAGCCACTCTGATAGCATAAATTGGGTTAGTGAATCTCATCCCGGTTTTTACAAAGGTGCGTATTCCTCACTTATACGAATATACTTTCTTCACTAAGTATTGAGGAGGTAACTCATAATATTTAATATGATATATGATATGATATTGGACTTCAGTAAAGCTTTCGATAGAGTTCCACATGAAGACTCTTCAAGAAACTTAAGTACACCGGAATAGGAGGCAATATTTTCCTGGGTAGAGGCATGTTGACAAATAGACAGCAAGAGTTTGCATAAAAGGGAAAATCAGAAGGGGGCACGTCACAAGCAGTATTCCACAGGGGGTCAGTGTGTTCCCGTTGTTGTTCACAGTCCTACATAAACGACAAAAGATGAGGGAATGAATAGCGACATAAGCATATTTGCTAAAGACACCAAAATAGACCGTCCATTTCATTCCAAAGAGGAACATCAAAACACTCCATGAAAATTTTAAAAGACTTCGCGATTCAGTGTCGGAAGACGTGGCAGAGATCAGTTTAAAATAGACAAATGCAAAGTTCTAAAATTTGAACAGGAAAGTAACCAGGCCACATATAAACTAATAATGAGAACTTAATATTACGGATTGCGCGAAGGATTTAGGAGTTCTGTTAGCAGTAATCTGACCCAGACAACAGTGCATAAGTGTTTCGCCATAAAAAGCTAATAGAAATCCCTTGGTTCTATAGCAAGAAGTAATAAATAATAGAAGTCTTCCCGGTTGTTCTTGCAACTCTATAACCTTTATGGTTAGGGCTGCACAGTTTTGGTCCCCGTATTACAGAATGGATAAAGTTTCAACTGAAAACTAACAAAGGAGGATGACAAAGTATGATCTCATTATCAGAAATCTTTCCTATGAGGCTAGACTGAGGACCCTGAATCTGCACTCTCTAGAAAGGCGTTAGAATTAGGGGGGAAGGAATATGACTGAATGACTGACGTGTATGAATGGAAAAACAAGATTAATAAAAGGGGATGTATATAGTGTGCTATAATATTCTACGAGACAGATTCGCAAGCAATGGTTTTAAGTTGAGTTGTGGATGATGGAACAGAACTCCCGATACCGCCATAGAAGCTATGGGTGTAGATAAATACACGAAGGGTGTGGGTGGGTTGTGGACGACCTGATTAGTTTGTGCTCCTCCCTAATGGATTATGACTGACCTGACTAGTTAAGGCATTGGCTAAGCCTGTGGAGTGTTTCCTCGCATGGGCCAGTAGACCTGACTGCAGAGTACCTTTTTTCTTATGTTATGTTCACATATTTCCATGAATCTAACAAAAAGTGTTTTTTCCAGTATTATTTGTTGACCCTTATACTCTGAAGTGTAAGTGAAGAAATATTAAAGCCTTACATATAGGTAGGGGAGGTTAGGTTAGAAGTTTGAAAAATTTGTATTGGTCTCACCTCCTGCGACCCGATTCTGAACAGTTGAACTGGACCGACCGATGTGTAAGTAGCTTTAGTCCTTTTTCAGGAATTGATTAATTTTTAACTTAGTAATATCCTGAGTTTCTGACGAAATTTGAAATTTCACTTTGACCTTCAGTATTTTAAGGAAGGTGTGCGTGGAGGAAGCCAGGATTAGCATTTGACTCTGTGTATGTCTCATTAGGTAATACACATTTTTTTTTTATTTTGTTGAAATTAGCTTATTTGTAAAATTTTTCAAATGGTTCTTATTAACAGACACTTTTAATCACTAGATTTTTTATAACAAATAATGAAAGCGGAAACTAATGGTTTCTATTCGATAAGAGAAAATTCCTCTTCTGATCGAGTTCAAACTCCGATACTAGTTTAAGTTGCTGAACAGAAAGTTAATTAACATTGGGATGGTTATGCTCCATTTTCCTACTTTATTTAAACAGCCATTGAAACCTGGTTTCAGGTTATAACCTGGAAGCTTCTCCTGATAACTTTGAAATCCACCATCGTGGTGCCTACTGGCCCTGTTACAGTTACGTCTCACATAATTACGTTCGTGCTTCTGTTAGTGCCCCTCCACTTCCTGTTTTTTGTCTTTATAATTTTCTGTATCTAACCATTGACAGATATAATTGTCCATTGTCATGCTTCATTTCATAATGTTACAGACATCGTAGCGAACTGTTGCCTCAGCTGGGGACTGATTGGCCTCAAAACTATTTCGTCGAGGGCGACTTAACATTCTACTTCTTCTACGGTTCCCTCTGCATTCGACAGAAGAACCTGCTATGTTGGTAGAAACGTTTACAATAAAAGAAATCTAACTGTTTACACTCGCACTTTTTCTAATTTTTCTTAGTTAATAATATTCAGACTGGTAAACTTTCAGCTTATATAAACAGGGACTCCAAGTTTGAAACATGTTGTCAATAGTGATGATTCCCAGTTATCTGACTTAGTGTCAAGGGAGAGGTTGCTACTTGTCCTGAGCTCTTTAGGAGGATAATATTACAGAGCACATGACTTGCTTCTCTGTAGTTCATGTCGTAGAAACTGAGACTCAAGGAGTTGAAGGAGGTTCTTTTTCTCAAAAAAAAAATAGAAACTGAAAAAAAATCCCCTGGAAGAATTTTCCCATGCCTACCGGGTGGCCCATAATTTGCCCCATATTTAAAAGTTCAGCTAATTTATTTGGTTAATGTTTTTATTTTTTTTTTTTTGGATTGAAACTATAGAGGCTCCAGCAACAGCATGGAAAGTTGCACGCTTCAGCAAAACATTGATTTTTCACGGAAAGGTTTCTGAAACAACATTAGCTAACGAAAATATCGTTCCATTTCTTAATATTAGAAGTTTTCCTCGTTGGTCACCATACAGCTGGTTAGTGGAGGCCAAATTTGAAGAGTCGGTGAAAGTCAAAAGATTCCAGAAGAACCGGTACCCTAAATTTCTGCTCAAAAAATTATTGGACCCTATTTTTTTTTTTTTTTTTTTTTTTGAGGAAGAAGGCCATCAGGTTACGGTGAACAGTACACGATTTATGGAAAAGATCGAAAAAATTCTGCCATAATTGGGGAACAAGTTGAGCGGGTGTGGTTTCCATCAAATTGTGCCACTTAACATACAGCGACAGCCACAATGGAATCTCTCAGACAATCATTTCCCAAATCGTTTTGATTTTCAAAAAATGGTGACATCAATTAGCCCTCAAGACCTCCAGATCCTGATTGGCTCCGGACATCTTTCTCTAGGATTGTCCTCAAAGAGAAACGTTGAATCGATACCACAGACGTTACAACAACACGTCAAAGAAAAATTCGATGGAAAATTCAAGAATAAGCGATGATACTGTACGTTAAGTGATGCAGAAGACCTCAAAAGAGCTGAAATTCGTGAGGCGGAACTCAAGGTCCACCATTTAAGAGACAGCTGTTAAAAAATTAGTGTGTAAATCTTAGAACATTTAAAAAAAAATTCAATTGTAATCATTTTTCTATAATTTTCTCAGCAAAAACAACATATAAGAAACTTATGGGGTCCTCCCTGTATAACAATTTGGAATAGTGTAATTGCCGGATTTTTGATGGATATGTTACTAACAGCAAAAAGTTGCAGCCTCTTTATACTTTCGTACATTGTAAATCCTTTTTCCTAATTATTAAATCCAAGTCCAATGAATTTCACGAGATGTATTAACATCGTTCCTATGTTGTCCCTACAAGACATTTCTACATTCACCACAATGCATGTATTATTGTGTTGCCTGATCCTAATATCCAGAGATGCGCTGTACAAAATAATGTGGGAAAAACAGGGATCTCCGATAATTAGGATCCAGGGAACACAAAAACGCCTGCCAATGCGAGTGTACCACACAGGGGCGAATTTAGACACCTCATGAAATTTAGTGAGTCTAGATTAAGAAACGTAGATGATTTAAAAGTGTATTACAAACACTGGTGTCTCTAACAACATTTCCACACAGGTAGTGTTAGGAAATTTATTGCAATTTAATAATTGGCCCTGTTACCAGTGAAGTAACATGAGATATAATAATTCGGGATTATAAAACATCACGAATATTTCTAAATCTTGACAAGTAAAAAAGTTTTTTTGAGCGATAAAAACGAGATTCAAACGCCTCTTTTCAATAAAAATACCAATTAACATTTAAATAGGTCATGACCCTATAGTATCCAGTGTCACATGACACTTCCTTATCCCTTGTTAATGACACTCCATCATTGTATTCCCTTGAAACCTACCTAATTCTACCGTGTTCCACGACACTGACACCATTTCGTGGTATATCCACGACACACCTTTGCACCGTGTCATAACACTGTCGCGTCAGCAACTTCCTTTTCTGCTTGTCATGGCACTACAGACACTCTGGGATACACTACACTCTGACGGTCTACGACACTGTCTGTCATATCGTAAACGATTCACAGTAAGCGTACGTGACCAATGAGGCCCGCATAAGCTCGAGGAGCCGCAGTCAGAGATTGGGTAAGAGATACCCACACTGATCAGCGGACCTGGGTAAGTCCGCAGGTAACAGAAGTCACGAGGAACTGAATTCAGCAGACTGAGGCCAGAGAGAGACCCATCAGGTCACTGACGCTGCACTACAGCAGACCTGGTGAGGCACCGAGGTTCAGAAGCCTACGAGGAACTGAGGAGTGCCAGCCCCGAAGCCCAACTCTGGGAGTGATACGTTCCAAGGTACTGCAGGCCGCAGATTAACGATCTAACCGACAGTTTGTATGAGTGCCGTAACATAAATGCGTAAGTTGTACAAAGGGCTGTCATAACAATCCCTATATATTTAAAATATCGAAGTTACACGTAAATCCAATTGCTAAATCAACAGGGCATTTACCCCGATTGGAGACCTCTGCAACTTAATGTCACAGATCCTTCCCGAACCCCAGTGCATCTCGCCACATTGTACTAATATCGTTACTACACTCTCGTCACAGCTTATCACCTGACCCTGCCACTATATGCAACGCGTTTTCTTACTATCTCTGTATAGGACAGAAGAAGTCACTCGTGGCGTAACGTTTCCTTTAAAGAATGTTCCGAACTGTACATAACTGTCTTTTTTCCACAACATGTTGGATAATATGTTAGGTAATGGAACAAGCCCATTATCTCCTCACTGAAAATGGAAACGAATATTAGGAACGGCAGGAACAGACTACAAGATAAGTACAGGACAGCTGTGGAATAATTACTCAGAGAAGGAGTCCCCGATGTCTAGGATATTGGTGTAAATTTTCAGATATAGCAGGAACTCTAAAGAACTTTAGAATCCCATTCAAAGACAACTGACGCATTTCCTTAGGCAAATGTGATGAGTATACAAGGGATGGGGTACTTTCTTTGTGACACAGGGGTAGCGTTAGTCAACTCGGTCGAATGGACAGCTACGTAGATTGTCTAGGACTTAGAACATATAGAATATAAAGCATGTATGACAATAAGCTTTGGTGGAGCACTGGTGAATGAAGAAGACGAAGTGGGTGAACAGAGTAGTGGAGTGGGCAGTGAGTGGTAGAGCTCTAGGGATAGATAGCTTAGACACAACACTGCAACAAAAACACAAGCATATAAACTGTCTAATTCCTCACTTGCTTCATGAACGTGAAAAGATTTCCTTGCCTCGCACATCATGCACTCTGCAAAACTGGAAAGAGTCCTGGGTGGAGGCATTCTTCAACGAACCATTTGAGGGTGAATATGAAGGAGAGAGGCAGATGGTGAAAATAAATACAAGCTCAAATTGCAGAGAACAGAACCGGAGACGTAAGAAATATAGATGGACTGACATACAGTAAGTGACTGATTGTATTTTTTGAGAAAACGACGCATGAGAGAATAGAAGTGCCCTGAGACAGAAAAACAAGAGTCAAAGAATGAATACAGACAGGAGGGGGTGAGGATCAAGCGAACTACGTTTGTGGGAGTAAAGAATATGTGTGCGAAGATGTGTGAATGAGGAATATTGTGCGATACTGTCATATTCCATGCAGCCATAGGTTTACATAGATAAAAATATAATATAATATAATATATATAAAATATATATATATATATATTATATATAGTAAATATATAAAAATATACAATATATGAATATATAGTATATATCGTAGCCGACTATGTAAAACTGAGTCAAAATATAGCAAGACAACTCCTTTAAAAATAAGGTCCTTTCTACAAGAACAAATTTCTTATACTTTAAAGAATATTTTTTTCATATACATTTTAATGTAAAAATTTTTAATTTAGCTCCAAGAAATTTAGAAAACTTACCTACCCTTATTCTAACGAGAACAATATTATTTAAATGCCAAACCCAACTAAATATATTTTTGATTTGTTTTAACAATAATTTAATACTCAAACAACCCAGCCAAACACAATATATATCTCTTTGATCACTCTCGTTACCGTCTCAACGGCTTATAACAGCATCTTAGAACTGGTTAACAATCTACACACATTGAGTAGTTGCAGGTTAAACTACAAATGCGAAAATTCCGTAATATCAGTAATACGTTTAAGTAAAAATGATTAAACCTTGTGACTTAAGTAAGTCATTAATAAGCAGTTTTCCCCCGTTGAAAAGCAACAAAATCTGATCTAAAATCTTAAGACAATAAGTGACCTTGCACCAGTTACTAGTATGAGACTCCAACAAATGCAGCTTTGTGACTGTTAGCACATTTCACATATTTTAAACCTTTACGTAGTTCACAAACGTTCATTAGGTCACAGTTATCCCTGACATAAAATTGCAACCCAACCATTGAAGACTTAAAAGTGATATACATATAAAAAAATTTAGCATGATATTGCATAGATTAAAAATATGACCACTGTATCACAAACATTAGGCAAATTTATATTGTTCACTCCTTAGTTTTTCACTCTCTCCCTCGTCACTGACAGGACAGCACCTTTCATTGGAATATTAAGACTCAACAACTCGCGCGCCCTTTTCCTAAGTGTATCAGACCCCGACCACTTGAACACTACATAAAATCCTTGATCGACAACCATACCCAGCCCTTCTAGGGTTAGGGTAATGTGCCTGAGCTAGAGCTTGCATCTCACAAGACTGTCATATCCCATATCCCCTTGGGCGGGGATGGCAGACAAAGAGGCCTACTTGATGGCCTAGGCCAGGAACAGTTGGCCCAAGATGGAGGAGGTACTCTGTGCCTCCTCCATGGGAGATCGTTAGGTCTCAGACACACCCTAAAGAGGAACCAAGGCCGGGCCACCACTTGGAGTAAAAGACCCGGGCTGGAGAATACTGCGAATCTTTAATAATAATAAATAATAACATAAATCTTGCCCATTACCATAAGATAACCACAATTACAAAATTCAGCGCACGCGATAAGTGGTGCTAGGAAGCTTGATTGTTAAATTGTAATAGCGATCGAGTTGAAGCCTGAAATATTATTTTTTTTTTATATTGAAATGATTTATTTTTTCTTTTAAATCCTTCTGGAAATAATCATCATTATCTTATTCGTATCATGTATCTTCAAATTCTCAGAGGCAAAACTTCTATATTACATTGAAGGTAACTCATTATTTATATATATTAATGTACAATTTTTAATGAATTACTAGGTAGTTTCGTTTTAGTCACAGTGTAGTAGCTGCCTGAAGACAAAAGAAAAGCGCATTGTTTGTTCATTGCCTCTTATGATTAACGCGGGCTGTATCACATCTGTTGCAGTGGTCCAGTTACTGGAAATTTCACAGAATTGTGGTGTCTGGCGAGAGAAACTCTCTCCAGGCGCTTCTACACCCACAATTAATGGCTGCTCCTCGTGAGTGAGGACGCTGCTTCTCTTCTTCCTCCAAACTTTATTCTTTCATTTTTATTTTTTCTCAGACTAATAAGGGTACCAAAGTTCTTGTTAGTGGAGCAAGTTTTATAAAGCTTGGTCTCTCGAACTATTTCAGAGCTTAAGTTAAGGATAAACAAAAAATTTTTTTGGGGGGGGGGGCGGGGGGTAAAAAAAAAAATCACAGAATATAGTGATATCAATTTATATGTAATAATTTATTTAATTAAAAGGTAAATCTTTTCCTCCCTGACATAACTTCAATCAAGCTTATTGATAAATATTTCTAATTATTCCTTCTATGCTTAAGAATTCCTTAAGAAAATACTACCTATGATGAGGACAACCCGTGGAAGATCGCCATCGTTCCTGCCAACTCAGAAACGGAGGGAATCAACACGTGGCAACATTCTCTGTCCCTTACACACCTGTTCCACCTCACTGACTACACTCCCGAAGACAGAGACAAGCATTCCGTTATTCAGTTGTAAATTTGCTTTATTAATATTTATCATTAGAAAGTGTAATGAAATTACTGACAACACTATTCGCTAGTTATTTACTAGCGTTAGTGTTAGCTATATAGGAAATTATGAAGATAACCTCGAAGGATCATAGTTATAAATATTCAAACCTAATTGGTCATCTAATCTTGAACAGTTTAATTAAACACTGAGGGATACGCATGGTAAGCAGAGAGGCAGAGGAAGCTGAGGCTTCTTTCCCGGTGATAATGCCGCGTCTGCCTCTTGAAGGGATAATAACGATGAATCGACTCTCAAGGAGCTCTCCCGGTTGCCCCTCAGGGAAGGTTCTTTGATGTTGTGAGGTGGCACTTGATTTAGGGATTGGATCTGTGCTCCATTTCCCCGATTAAGCTGAATGCCTTCCACAAATCCCCCCCCCCCTGGGCGCTGTATAATCCTACTGGTTTAGCGCTTCCCCTTTGATTTTATAATAATAATAATATAATAATAATAATCTCGCCGATTGTAAGAAATTAAATAGTCTCTGAAGAGCCTCAGTTAATTTTCTTTCTCTAGTATTTTGGAGTCAAACAAGCAAGAGCACACAAGCGTCTAGTTCCTCACATTGAGCCTGCGTGATATACTGCATAATTTTAGTGGACAGGCAGCCTTTATACTCCTGTTAATGGGTCGGTAAGGTAGAACGATAGCAGCTGAAATGTCCTTTTTTACCTCCCATACCATCTCTGTACGACTCTGTTTTTCTGTAAGAAGCCTGACAGTACGGCACGCTTATTGACGACTGAATTTTAAAAGGGATATATACACGTCGAGCTTGTGATCATTTTTTCACTTGACAAACGAATAAAAGTCTAACCGTGTTCACTTAGAAGACAATTTTTGATGGATTTTTTTTAAACTTAAGCTATCAGCTAACTTCATAAAAGATAAGCTAATGTAGAAATTCCCTTACTATTTTAAGAGAAGTTCGGATAAGACCTAAAATCAGTACATGATCACCGGACTCTAGCTCGTACGTCCGGCTTGCGTGCGGCCACAGTAACTGCTGGCGTTGACCCGTGCCCCGAAACCTCTCCAGGTATAATCCAGGTATACCTACATAGTGAATAGAATAATTCTTTTCGTATACCAATATTTTCCAAGGTACCACTGAGTTTCGGTACAATCAGAAGTTGAGGGGAGCAGGTAGGCGTTTCCATCTCTTAGAAATTCCAGTTTGTCATAAAACACTCAATCTTCACATCTTGATCTGCGTAGCCTCTTAAGGTGACGTCATAAATACATCAACTCTGTCGTAGTTGAGAATGGATTTTACTAAATCTTGTCTCCGTAACTGGGAGCTCTCTATTTTTATGGACTCTGTAGCATTTGCACTGATAGGCACCTTTGGTGCTTACTGTAGCAGAGCGTTACATGTCTGTGCTCGCTCTTGTAATTTGAGTGCCCTTCTCTTATTTTTCAGCTGTATTTTGTCTGCTGATGTCAGGTTATTGGAGTATAATTCAGGTTTGATAGAAATTCTGCTTTTGAAAATTAACACATATGCAACACTTGGTATCTCTTTCTTGAGGAAACGTTTTCGCCACACAGTGGCTTCATCAGTCCATACAAAGAGTCCAAGATGTTGCAGTGCTGACAGATGTGATGAAATGGTTTTTGAAACCGACAATGTGAAGAATTGAGACACTTATGGCAACGTTTCTATCAATAAAGATGCCCATGTGTTGCATAAGTGTCTCATTCTTCAACTTGCGGTTTCAAAACCATTCTCACATCTGACAGACACTGCAACGTCATGGCTATCAATGTACAAAGACTTCAACGCTTGGCCTCCAACCTTTGACGATGACCTACTTGACATTAGTGGCAGGTCCCACTAAGATCCCGCCTCCTCCTGCTTCAACTCATCTCACCGCAATAATATAAGCCACCCCCTTGGCCCTATGGCTGCACTTACTACAAGCGTGATGGACTGACCACATCGCAAACACTACCAGGTTGAGGGACTGATTCCTCATATTCTACTCTACTTACCCCATATCTACTTTGTATTGGACCTGATGAACCACTTGTGTGGCGAAACGCTTTCTTCTTCAATAAAGATTCCCTTGTGTTGCATAAGGTGTCTCATATTCTTCAATCAGGTCCATACAAAGAAGAATCGTGAAGAACAGGAGGATTTGAGGTAATCAGTCCCTTCAATCCTTGAAGCCATATAGTCAGTTGGTTCTCTGAAACCATTCATCTGTCAATCCCTGCTTTTTGTTTACAGTATATTTAGTGACCTGTGTAGCAAGTCCCATGTATCGGAAACGATCTCTTCCAAGTCTATAATATATCACGCTTGTCATGGAAAAGCAACAAGAGGGGCAGATAAATCGAAATTCCTTTTAAACACCTTAATAAAGTTTATCTATGAAATGGTGTTCAATGTTGACTGACTTCAATTCACCGTCACAGTCCATAAGATTAGCTCATGAATATTAACATGTTCTTAGTTGAACAATCTACAGAAGGAAGGTTACGGACGATACTTTGCTATATCTTGTCAACACTATATCTCTGCCTTCAGTACCCTTAATATGTTTCATGTTTATGGTGGCAACACAGAGAAGTTTATTAGGTGAACTTAACCTTAGGAGAACTACATTTACGTTTTAGTGTTATATTTCTTCATTTTCTTCCTAGAGACTGTCCCAGTAAGAATGCATGTTACGAAACCACTCAGATACAGCTACGATTTCCTAACGGTTCCAACATGGGTGGACTAGCTGATGTTTTTCTGAGATGGTTTTATACTTGCTCACTCGTTCCTGTTGGAAAAATATTGCCTTGGTGCTCCGGCTCATCTTATAATAGTCGATTTCCCGCTGACAAATGGTCTGGAAAGTTCAAGCTGCCAGCAATGACCAACTAGCTGGGTCAAAGAATGTGAAATTTCCTTGACAGCAAGGTGCTCTAGAATCTAGGCTTATTAAACTAGCTGTATCGTTAGGCTAAAGGCCTATTGATAACTTATTTTTGAAAGATTTAAAAATAGTACTTTCTATCGCTAAACAAGCGAATGAAATATTCTTGTACTGATTGGCATGAAGGGTGTTCTGGCATAGCAGTCTGTGAGTTTTAATAATGTGTTTTTGAGACTACAGTGTAGATTTCCACTACTCTGGTATGTGACTTGATGACTTTCCAGTTTGATACTGAGTGTTATAACTTTGCGCCTTGGATTTACAATCATCCTCCATCTCGATGGTGGAGCGCTATGGGAAAGATGGAGATGTCATGGGTCCCCTTAGTCCCGCATTTTTTTTGCAGTGTGGGAACCAGGGGGTAAAGGGACGTTAACCAACCACCTCCTGACTGCACTTCTTGGTGCTAATATCTGCCAAGCAGTCCTTCCCTTATTATTTTTTTTGTGTTGAACAATCCACCTCTTACTGCTAAGAGAGTATAGCTTCTATATTCATTCCATCAACTCTAACAACATTTACTGATTTCTTCAGGATCTCCATTTTAAGAACATGAGTTGAGATTAGTTGATGAATCCTTTCTCACATAATTAAAAGCGTTACTTGAGGTTACAAACCACAAACATAATCATTTTCTTATGGATTAAACAATTCCATGATTTTCTGTCACAAGAAATTTTCCTAATTTTGGAGCATCTTGAAATAAATCACACGCATTCTTGTGTCATTTTTATAACACACTACGATAGAATAGTTCAAAACCATCCTCTTGCGAGAAGATAACAAACTGGAAAACAAATGTTTATGATTCCTTGCACTGGCAAATCTTTTAGAACAAGCATGTGAAGACATTCGATGACTCGTAGGAGCTTTAAAATCATCCCATGTGTCACTCATCCTTCAATAAACACATCACCACTGCACACTTCCTCACAACACAAGCTCTGTCATAGTCACATCCCTTTATCCGACAACCCACTACTTTATAACTTTCACCACACTTATATTTCTCAATACACTCACTCCATCCTTCACGCACTTCCATGCAACACACCTTCAATACACACATTCCATAACTATACATATATGCTCACACTATACTCATATCCTTCACCTTTACATGCCCAATGTACATCACCGCTCACTACACACACACAACCTCGGCCACACAATCCCCTTCCACCACACATGCTACACACAATCCCTCGCAACACACAATCCCACCACAGCACACTAACCCTTACCACACACATTCATTTATCTCGATCACTCAATGTCCTGAATTCTTTTCTTGACTCTCATTTTATTACCTGACCCTGCCTACTATCACTCTGTGAGTCTCCCTTCCTAAAAAACAAGCAGGTCCTTTTACTATATTCTCAGTCATCTTTATTCCTTTCCTCTCCATTTCGCTGTTCTATTTTTTAGCCTTTGTTTATTTTCACTATCCTGCAATCTCTCCCTCACATTCCACCCTCAAACTGGCCAGAAGAAGAATGCCTCTACCCAGGACTGTTGCAAATTCTCTAATCATGAAGTAGCGAGGCAAGGAAATTCTCTTCACATTCACTGTGCAGAGTGAGAATAACATCTCTATATATTCTTGTTTTTTTGTTGCTGTGTTGTGGTCCAAACTCTCTCCCTAGAGCCCTACCACACTGCCCATTCACCCCCGCTGTCAAAACGCCAACTTCAGTCTCTTCACACACCAGCATACACCAACCCTTCATCCACACACTCCAGTTCCCCACCCAAACTTCTCCTTATTTTCATGCTTCACCTTTCCATCTCGCTCCCTACCCACCTTGCTCCAACCTCTGTCCGGGGGGCCCATGACGCAGGTCACCTTTAAGCAGTGTTGTGTTTCAAGTAGCACTCTCTTAAGAGTGGCTTCACTAAAACTCTACACCACCCTCTTTTTCATCCTAAATCGCCAATATACTTCTTCCGTTTTGGTAAAATTTACACCTGAAAAAAGGGAAAAGACAAGAGCTTTATTCTATGTTTTTAATGCCGTGCCCTAACCAATTGCCTAACAATAATTTTTTGCCCCACTAATTGTAAATAATTCTACCTGAGAATGACATTTACTTGCTTTCCTCCAGCTTAGCTGAGATATTTATAATATCACCCAAAATCAGTTACAATTTCCCTCAATTTCTTCCATTAAATGTTATGTAAATTACGACTTTTCTCATAACTTTACTTTTTAAAAATTCATTATTTATGTATATCACTAAAATAAACGAGGTGAGTATTAATATGGTATATTCTGACAACTTGCAATTTTATACTTGGACTACATAAATCACTTTCCATGTTTATATTTGAGATTTACATTGTTTAATTGGCTTCTAACTTCAGACGTGGAATCCTAGTAACTTAAGGTTCAGTTAGAATTGGACAGCTTAGGAGGACTTGCAGATTTTATTAAAAGAAATGTTTTGATTTTTATCGTGTCATGAAAAAGATGTTTATATAAATTTTGTTTACTATAAACACAGATTGGCTTACTTTTAGGCTGTATAAAGTGTAATTATGTAATTTAAAAATAAATAAATTAAAATTCTCAATGAAAGTTTACATTTTCATGGGCAGGAGCTCCAATATCACTCTTGATAACACAACTTACGATTTTGTTTTCTATGACACCAGAGGTCTTTCGGGTCGCCAGTAAGTGGTTAAAGATACACAAAATAACCCGCACATAGAAGAGAGAAGCTACGACGACGTTATCGGTCCGACTTGGACATTACAAACCACGACCTGGTGACTTTGTAAATTGTCCGACTAGGACCGAAACGTCGTCGTAAGCTCCTCTCTTCTATGTGCGGGTTATTTGTGTATCGTTCCAGTCACGGTATTGTTCCTTTTTTTTATTTATAAGTGAATTAAAAAAGAGCGTAAGCGAAGGATGGAAAGGTAGTGGCACAAAGTATTTAATTTCTTGAATTGATACAGTATACTTATATTTTTATCCTCGTACATTGAGAAATTTATTTAACGTTGGCAAACAATATTTCAGCGCTGAGTGTATAATTTTCTAAAAAAAAGAAATGAATGAAATTTTTATTACCATTGAGTCACAAAATTACTAAGTTTATTTTATTAACAGCAATCGAGGTAACCCCCACATTCTTTAACACATATTAACCCTGTCTTGAAAAATATCTTAACCTACCTGACTATGGGTCAGGTAGGTGATCTTGGTTGCCATAGGAATGTGTTATCAGAGCAAGTTTTTCTAGCTGCCCAGTACAACTTTTGTTCCGAGTAAGGAAATTAGATCTAACAAAAATGATCCAAACTGGATAAACAATAGATTAAAACATCTCATTGATCAAAGAAGGCAAATGTCGGTGTATCATAAAGAAATCCATATACAGTGTAACAGCAGTTTTTCAAACTTAATCCGTTCCCAGAAGGTCGATCTAAAACTGTAACGTGCGAAAACTGAATCAATATTTCCCATAAGAAATAATTAAATACAATTAATCCGAGTCTAGACCACCCACAAATATTCACAAAAAAAATTCATTTTTTAAAGAACATTACACTACTACAAGTCTTACGGCTTATTCACCTATACAATTGATCTAATATTACATAAAAAAATATATAGTAACCATAGAAACCTGAAATACACTCTATAATGAATAAAATATGTCATTAAGTATGTGCTCAGTGTGGCGGAGGGGAGAGTTTGTTTGGAGCAGGACAAAATAAATCCTTTAATAGACACTAATATCAACCTCTACGTTTAATTTATCTATCACAATTGATCTAAATTACATGGATAAAACAATATTAATAACATAGAAACATGATATATACTCTAGAATGATAAAATATGTCATTACATATGTGGAAGTGTGGTGTGGTGTTGTTTGGTTTATAATGCACACTGACAGCATAAGCCACATAGTGTTCGGTGGTGTGGCGGTTTTGTCAGTGGACCTGTATACGAAAACAACAATGAGGAGTCAGTTTCATGTCGTCATTATCTATAGCTTAACTTATTTGCTACCCTGTTAATCGCTAACACTTTATCGCTGGCTGGCATGGGGGGGGGGGGGGGGGGGGGGGGTTTTTTTTTCGATAGCCTTTATCGACTCCTGCCGCTTTAGTATCATACTATCTAGAAGCACTGAAGGATAGCAACAGTCTCTCCCCTCTCTCTCAAGCCTTCCCCATAGGGCTGGCTGGTACTCTAGGAACTTTCTTTGAGGTCTCCCGTGGTGCTTATTTTGCAAGTCACACAATAATAAACAAAGCAACCTAAACAAGGGATTATTGACGAAATGGTTTTGGAATGCGTAAAATAATGCTCAGTCGACCAGTGACAGAGGCAGACTGAGATGCATAGTTGTGTGTCCCCGGGCTGGTTGACGAGTATAATACGTCCGATAAACTGATTAAAGGTCCGATATCCGCAACAAAATTTGCACAAAAAACGTTGCTAAAACCGAAACTCCGATAACTGGAGGGTGCAAAAACTGGAGTTTTACTGTATTCATAGATAAAAAAATGAATAAGAAAAGTAAAAGGGATATGAGGCTAAAGTCGAAAGGATTTGAAGATTAAGCCCAAAAGGGTTCTTTAGGTATACAATTGTAACATTAGGACAAGATAGGGCGCACTTAAGAGTAATTCAGGTCAGATCACTGACAATGATAAGGACATGAGTGAACTTTCATACCTATCTCCTCTCAGTTTTTACTCAAAAGATACCAGCGAAATTTCCAGAATAATAAATTATGTTAGATTAGTATGATAATAAACTAGCACGATTGGGTAAACTAGTGACATGCCCTCAGACAAATAAGAAATTAAAACCTAACAAATCACCAGGCCCTGTGAACTGTTTGCGATGGTTGTTAATTGAAATGTAAAGAGAGAACTTAGCATACCCTTTGGCTAAACTTTTCAATACATGACTACAACTGCATAGTGCCAGACAAGTCGAAAATGGGCAAATGAAATACCTATTTACAAGGCAGGTGAACAGGACCTTAGCTTTCGAACTTAGATCAAAAAGCCTAACCTCCATAGTTTGGAAAATTTACGGAATCCATAATTGCCGAAACAATTCGTAGCCACTCTGATAGCATAAATTGGGTTAGTGAATCTCATCCCGGTTTTTACAAAGGTGCGTATTCCTCACTTATACGAATATACTTTCTTCACTAAGTATTGAGGAGGTAACTCATAATATTTAATATGATATATGATATGATATTGGACTTCAGTAAAGCTTTCGATAGAGTTCCACATGAAGACTCTTCAAGAAACTTAAGTACACCGGAATAGGAGGCAATATTTTCCTGGGTAGAGGCATGTTGACAAATAGACAGCAAGAGTTTGCATAAAAGGGAAAATCAGAAGGGGGCACGTCACAAGCAGTATTCCACAGGGGGTCAGTGTGTTCCCGTTGTTGTTCACAGTCCTACATAAACGACAAAAGATGAGGGAATGAATAGCGACATAAGCATATTTGCTAAAGACACCAAAATAGACCGTCCATTTCATTCCAAAGAGGAACATCAAAACACTCCATGAAAATTTTAAAAGACTTCGCGATTCAGTGTCGGAAGACGTGGCAGAGATCAGTTTAAAATAGACAAATGCAAAGTTCTAAAATTTGAACAGGAAAGTAACCAGGCCACATATAAACTAATAATGAGAACTTAATATTACGGATTGCGCGAAGGATTTAGGAGTTCTGTTAGCAGTAATCTGACCCAGACAACAGTGCATAAGTGTTTCGCCATAAAAAGCTAATAGAAATCCCTTGGTTCTATAGCAAGAAGTAATAAATAATAGAAGTCTTCCCGGTTGTTCTTGCAACTCTATAACCTTTATGGTTAGGGCTGCACAGTTTTGGTCCCCGTATTACAGAATGGATAAAGTTTCAACTGAAAACTAACAAAGGAGGATGACAAAGTATGATCTCATTATCAGAAATCTTTCCTATGAGGCTAGACTGAGGACCCTGAATCTGCACTCTCTAGAAAGGCGTTAGAATTAGGGGGGAAGGAATATGACTGAATGACTGACGTGTATGAATGGAAAAACAAGATTAATAAAAGGGGATGTATATAGTGTGCTATAATATTCTACGAGACAGATTCGCAAGCAATGGTTTTAAGTTGAGTTGTGGATGATGGAACAGAACTCCCGATACCGCCATAGAAGCTATGGGTGTAGATAAATACACGAAGGGTGTGGGTGGGTTGTGGACGACCTGATTAGTTTGTGCTCCTCCCTAATGGATTATGACTGACCTGACTAGTTAAGGCATTGGCTAAGCCTGTGGAGTGTTTCCTCGCATGGGCCAGTAGACCTGACTGCAGAGTACCTTTTTTCTTATGTTATGTTCACATATTTCCATGAATCTAACAAAAAGTGTTTTTTCCAGTATTATTTGTTGACCCTTATACTCTGAAGTGTAAGTGAAGAAATATTAAAGCCTTACATATAGGTAGGGGAGGTTAGGTTAGAAGTTTGAAAAATTTGTATTGGTCTCACCTCCTGCGACCCGATTCTGAACAGTTGAACTGGACCGACCGATGTGTAAGTAGCTTTAGTCCTTTTTCAGGAATTGATTAATTTTTAACTTAGTAATATCCTGAGTTTCTGACGAAATTTGAAATTTCACTTTGACCTTCAGTATTTTAAGGAAGGTGTGCGTGGAGGAAGCCAGGATTAGCATTTGACTCTGTGTATGTCTCATTAGGTAATACACATTTTTTTTTTATTTTGTTGAAATTAGCTTATTTGTAAAATTTTTCAAATGGTTCTTATTAACAGACACTTTTAATCACTAGATTTTTTATAACAAATAATGAAAGCGGAAACTAATGGTTTCTATTCGATAAGAGAAAATTCCTCTTCTGATCGAGTTCAAACTCCGATACTAGTTTAAGTTGCTGAACAGAAAGTTAATTAACATTGGGATGGTTATGCTCCATTTTCCTACTTTATTTAAACAGCCATTGAAACCTGGTTTCAGGTTATAACCTGGAAGCTTCTCCTGATAACTTTGAAATCCACCATCGTGGTGCCTACTGGCCCTGTTACAGTTACGTCTCACATAATTACGTTCGTGCTTCTGTTAGTGCCCCTCCACTTCCTGTTTTTTGTCTTTATAATTTTCTGTATCTAACCATTGACAGATATAATTGTCCATTGTCATGCTTCATTTCATAATGTTACAGACATCGTAGCGAACTGTTGCCTCAGCTGGGGACTGATTGGCCTCAAAACTATTTCGTCGAGGGCGACTTAACATTCTACTTCTTCTACGGTTCCCTCTGCATTCGACAGAAGAACCTGCTATGTTGGTAGAAACGTTTACAATAAAAGAAATCTAACTGTTTACACTCGCACTTTTTCTAATTTTTCTTAGTTAATAATATTCAGACTGGTAAACTTTCAGCTTATATAAACAGGGACTCCAAGTTTGAAACATGTTGTCAATAGTGATGATTCCCAGTTATCTGACTTAGTGTCAAGGGAGAGGTTGCTACTTGTCCTGAGCTCTTTAGGAGGATAATATTACAGAGCACATGACTTGCTTCTCTGTAGTTCATGTCGTAGAAACTGAGACTCAAGGAGTTGAAGGAGGTTCTTTTTCTCAAAAAAAAAATAGAAACTGAAAAAAAATCCCCTGGAAGAATTTTCCCATGCCTACCGGGTGGCCCATAATTTGCCCCATATTTAAAAGTTCAGCTAATTTATTTGGTTAATGTTTTTATTTTTTTTTTTTTGGATTGAAACTATAGAGGCTCCAGCAACAGCATGGAAAGTTGCACGCTTCAGCAAAACATTGATTTTTCACGGAAAGGTTTCTGAAACAACATTAGCTAACGAAAATATCGTTCCATTTCTTAATATTAGAAGTTTTCCTCGTTGGTCACCATACAGCTGGTTAGTGGAGGCCAAATTTGAAGAGTCGGTGAAAGTCAAAAGATTCCAGAAGAACCGGTACCCTAAATTTCTGCTCAAAAAATTATTGGACCCTATTTTTTTTTTTTTTTTTTTTTTTGAGGAAGAAGGCCATCAGGTTACGGTGAACAGTACACGATTTATGGAAAAGATCGAAAAAATTCTGCCATAATTGGGGAACAAGTTGAGCGGGTGTGGTTTCCATCAAATTGTGCCACTTAACATACAGCGACAGCCACAATGGAATCTCTCAGACAATCATTTCCCAAATCGTTTTGATTTTCAAAAAATGGTGACATCAATTAGCCCTCAAGACCTCCAGATCCTGATTGGCTCCGGACATCTTTCTCTAGGATTGTCCTCAAAGAGAAACGTTGAATCGATACCACAGACGTTACAACAACACGTCAAAGAAAAATTCGATGGAAAATTCAAGAATAAGCGATGATACTGTACGTTAAGTGATGCAGAAGACCTCAAAAGAGCTGAAATTCGTGAGGCGGAACTCAAGGTCCACCATTTAAGAGACAGCTGTTAAAAAATTAGTGTGTAAATCTTAGAACATTTAAAAAAAAATTCAATTGTAATCATTTTTCTATAATTTTCTCAGCAAAAACAACATATAAGAAACTTATGGGGTCCTCCCTGTATAACAATTTGGAATAGTGTAATTGCCGGATTTTTGATGGATATGTTACTAACAGCAAAAAGTTGCAGCCTCTTTATACTTTCGTACATTGTAAATCCTTTTTCCTAATTATTAAATCCAAGTCCAATGAATTTCACGAGATGTATTAACATCGTTCCTATGTTGTCCCTACAAGACATTTCTACATTCACCACAATGCATGTATTATTGTGTTGCCTGATCCTAATATCCAGAGATGCGCTGTACAAAATAATGTGGGAAAAACAGGGATCTCCGATAATTAGGATCCAGGGAACACAAAAACGCCTGCCAATGCGAGTGTACCACACAGGGGCGAATTTAGACACCTCATGAAATTTAGTGAGTCTAGATTAAGAAACGTAGATGATTTAAAAGTGTATTACAAACACTGGTGTCTCTAACAACATTTCCACACAGGTAGTGTTAGGAAATTTATTGCAATTTAATAATTGGCCCTGTTACCAGTGAAGTAACATGAGATATAATAATTCGGGATTATAAAACATCACGAATATTTCTAAATCTTGACAAGTAAAAAAGTTTTTTTGAGCGATAAAAACGAGATTCAAACGCCTCTTTTCAATAAAAATACCAATTAACATTTAAATAGGTCATGACCCTATAGTATCCAGTGTCACATGACACTTCCTTATCCCTTGTTAATGACACTCCATCATTGTATTCCCTTGAAACCTACCTAATTCTACCGTGTTCCACGACACTGACACCATTTCGTGGTATATCCACGACACACCTTTGCACCGTGTCATAACACTGTCGCGTCAGCAACTTCCTTTTCTGCTTGTCATGGCACTACAGACACTCTGGGATACACTACACTCTGACGGTCTACGACACTGTCTGTCATATCGTAAACGATTCACAGTAAGCGTACGTGACCAATGAGGCCCGCATGGGGGAGGAAAAAGGGGGGGGAGAGAGGAGAGAGAAGAAGAGAGAGGGGGAGGGGAAGAAGGGGAAGGGAGGGGGGAGAGAGAGGGAGAGAGAGAGGGAAAAGAGAGAGGGAGAGAGAGGGGAGAGAGAGGGGGAGAGAGAGGGAGAGAGAGAGGGAGAAGGGGGGAGAGAGGGAGAGGGGGGGAGGGGGGGGGGGTGGGGAGGAAAGGGGGGGAAAGGGGGGGGGGGAAAAATTTTTTTTTTTGGGGGGGGGGGGGGGGGGGGGGGGGGGTGGTTCGGGGAAAAAAAGGGGGGAGGGGAAAGGGGGGTTTGGGGGAAAAGGGGGGGAAAGGGGGGAGTTTTTTATAGGGGGGGGGGGGGTTTTTGGGGGGGAAAAAAGAAGGAAAATTTTTTTGGGGGGGGGGGGGGGGGGGGGGGGAAAAAATTTTTTTTTTTTTTTTTTTTTTTTTTTGGGGGGGGTTTTTTTTTAAATTTTTTTCTAAAAGAAAGGGGGTTTTTTCAGGGGTTTTTAGGGGGGGGAAAAAAAAACCCCCCGGGGGGGGGGGGGGGGGGTTTTTTTTTTGGGGGGGGGGGGGGGAAAGGGGAATCTTCTCTCTGCTCTCCGGCCTTTTCCCCTCTCCCTTTTTCGCCCCCCTTATCAATTTTTCCCTTTTCCCTTGAAACTCTCTCTCGGCCCTCGCCCTCCCCGCTTGCTGCCCTCAAGCCGCTTTCTCTTCTCGCCCGCGCCTGCCCCCCTCCTGTCCTGCTTCCCTTCCACTCTCCTCATTTTTGTTTTGCACCGGTTCCCCCCTTCACGCCTCTCTTCGGCCGTACCGGGTCTGGGCGTGGCCCACTTCCAGCCCGCTTTTGCCCCCTTTGATTCCCTCAACCCCCTGCCCCGGGTTGTACCTTTTTTACCCCTCATTATAATTAAAAAACCCTTTCCCCAACCAAAACCAAGAACCCCCTTAAACAGAGTTAACTATATATATAGGTGTGTTAAAAGCTTTCCCGTGTAGATCCTTTTATAGTTTCCCAATACTTCCTTTAGTGTACGTTTTTCCAAAATTATCCCAAACTTCAGGCAACCCAAATTCCACACAAACGTTCAACCCTCACCACAAATTACTTTATACCATTGGGTTTTAAAAATCCCAAGGTTTAAAAAAGGCCCCCGGCCCCCTTACCCAAAAAATTTTTCCCCCCCCAACCAAAATTTAT
>NW_026507272.1:0-23716 GCF_026875155.1 Cherax quadricarinatus
CGTTCCAAAAATTAGGGGCCCTCCGCTGCCACCATTATCGAAAGGGTTTCTTAAATGGAGATATCGCAGTGAAATAGACACCTTGTGGATGGTTACTTATTGTCAAAAGAGTGGGGAAATGGAGCCCCAGTGCCTTGCCTGTCTACACCGGGAAAGGTTTGCCCCGAGTGAGAGGGGACAGAGAGATAACCCTGCACTGGTATCCCGTGACGTCACACAAAGCCAAAGGCCTAAAAGGGGCTCGTGTCTAAAGCATATGGTGATCACGTATGCAAATAAATACGGGGAATACAGGGAATAAGGTCAGCAACTATTGACACCCAATATTTCACTTTTAGGCATTCCACGGTTATACTCTATACTGAAGAAATACTTCCTAACATCCCTTTGATTATCTGATTTCAATTTCCCAATTGTACCTCTTGTGTCTGTGTCCCATCTCTGGAACATCCCGTTTTTGTCCCCCCTCGTCTATTTGCGCATATTTTGTTTTTGGTACTCCCCTAATTGTTTTGCGGGGGCGAGATCAGCTCCTGGCCCGCCTCTCACGATCCTACGGTCCTCTCTCTCTCTGTTCTGACTTTGTCAACCTCTTTTTAAAACTATTTTTGGTTCCTGCCTCCATATTTCACTTCACTATTCCACTTGCTGACAACTTATGATGAAGAAATATTTCCCAAGCCCCCTGTACTCGCCTGAGTCTTCAGCTTCAGTTGTGACCCCTTGCCCCTGTGCCCCCTCTCTGGAACTCCTATCTCGCCCACCTTGTCTATTCCCCGCAGTATTTTGTATGTCGTTATCATGTCCCCTGCCCTTTTCCCTCCAATGTCGTCAGCCCGATTTCCTTAACCCTTTTTCCTCATCGACATTCCCTTGAGCTCGGGGACTACTTGTTGCAAACCCTTTTGTATTTTCTCAAAACTTCTTGATGTGCTTGACCAGGTGTGGGTTTCCAAATGGTCGCTCTCCGTATGGGCCCAACAACACAGTGTAAGTTTGAAAATTCCCTTTTTAAGGTATCGGAACGCTATTCTAGGTTTTTCCCGGCGCCCGTATGCGCAGCGGTTATTTTGGTTGATGTGGCCTCCGGATGTGCTCGGTGTTATGGTCCCCATCTTTTTCCCTGAGGGGGGGGGCTGTAAATCTTTGTCCACCTGCCTATCTCTGTCTGCGGTCTTCTTTTCCCCTCCCCCAAACTTCTGACTTTGCATTTGGGTGGGTTTTAAATTCGAGAAGCCAGTTGTGGACCCCCAAATTTCCACCTGTCCAGGGCTCTTTTCAGTCCGCCTCATCCCCGTCCAATTTTTTCTTCCATCAAATTTTAGTCATCTGGAACAGGGACACTTTAGAGTCTATTCCTTCCATCATGTGTTCCATAATCAAAAAAAGCAGGTCCCAAAACGACCCTGTGGGACCCCGCTCGTAACAGGCACCCCGTGATACCCCTTCACTACCAGACTCTTGCTGTCCCGTCGGGATTCCTTTTCCAGCAGTGCCTCCTTTTCGTGCGCCTGATCCTCCCTTTTGCACTAACTCTTTTGGGGAAAAGTGTCAAAAGGGCCCCCTGCATCTAGGAAAACGCAAACACCCCCCCCCTCTCTCGGTTCTTTCTTCGTTCCTTTTCATAAACTCCCGGAGGTTTGTGATACAAATTTTCCTTCCATGAACCCATGCTGGTTTTTCTTTAAATCTTGTTCCTTTCCGGGGTTCGACCACTCTACTCCTGATATCTTCTCCATGACTTTTCACCATACATGTCAGGACACAGGTCTGTATTTAGTGCCTCGCTCTGTTTTTTCTAAATAGGGGACTACATTAGCTGTCTTCCTTTCTCAGGTAGTTGCCCAGTTTCAAGGATTGTTAAGATTGTGGTTTAGAGGCACGCCGATCTGCTCCTTCTCAAAGGACCCATGGGGAGATGTGTCCGGTCCCATCCCCTTTTGAGGTGTCAAGGTCACTTAAAGAGCTTCTTCACCTCCTCCTCAGTTGTTCGTAGTCATCCAACACTTTTGGTATATTCCCTCTTGATGTTCCCTTCTGTGCTGTTTTCGCACAGCCCTTCCCGTCTCTACTGTAAAAACTTCCTTAAATCTCCCTTTTCACTCCTCACATACCTCCCGATCATTCTTGTGAGTTCTCCACCTTCTGTCCTTAATCTGATCACCTGGTCTTTGACTGTTGTCTTCCTCCTGATGTGGCTATACAACAGTTTCGGGTCAGTCTTGATTCTCGATGCTAAAGTCATTTTCATACTGTCGCTGGGCCCCCTCCTTACCTGTGCGTACTCATTCCTGGCTCTGCGACTGATCTCCCTATTTCGGGGTTTCTCTGCCTTCTGTACTTTTCCATTCTCTATGCATTTTGTTTTTGCCTCCTTTCAACGTCGGTAAACCAGGGGCTCGTTCTGGTCTTCCCGTTGTTACTGTTGCCCTTGGAATAAACCTTTCCACTGCCTCCTTGCATTTTGTTGTTACATATTCCATCATTTTATTTACTGGCTTTCCTGCCAGTTTTTCTGTCCCACTGGACCTCCCGCAGGAAGTTTTTTCAACCCTATGTATCCCCCCTTTTATAGTCAGGCTTTTTTCCCCTTCAACTCCTGTTATTCTCTCCACTTGCAGCTCTACTATGTAATTCAAAGCACAGAACCACGTGGTCGCTAGCTCCTAGGGGACTCTCATACTTGATGTCCTCCAATATAATGAGTGCCTCCAGGGTGAACACAAGGTCCAATCATGCTGGTTCATCCTCCCCTCTCACTTGGTAGTGTCCTTAAACATGTTGGTGAATGGGTTTTCCAGCACCACGTCCAACATCCTGGCTTCTCCATGTTTCGGGACCCACATGGTGGCTCCAGGTTTTTCCAGTCAAATCTCCTGTGGTTAGAAATCCATAACCAGCAACTTTGCTCTGCTGGGTGAGCTTCTTCTTGACACCTCAGCAGTGTGTCCACCATTGCTCTGTTGCTCTCTTCATCTTCTTCTCTTGGGCTCCTGCAGTTCAGTGGTGGAAAATACATCACTGGCAATGACCATTTTGTGTTCTCCAGGACTGAGTGTACCTTGCAATGTAGTCTCTTTCTCCGTTCTATCTATTCATTCCAGTTTCTCGAATTGCCATCTGTTTTTTACGAGCAGAGCTAACCCCTCATCCCCTGCCCCTTCTATCTTTCCTCTTGATCTGGTTATACGGGGGAAGATTGCATCTGTTATTGTATCCATGAGTTTTGTTCCTGTCGTAACTGCTATGAAGGTCTGGGGACTTCTCATTGATTTCGTTCTTCCATTTCCTCATGTTTATTCGTTAATCCATCGGCAGTTGTGTACCAAACTTCAACTTCTGTTCTTTACTTGTAACTGTGGTGCGGGGGTTGGAAACAGAGGGATCGGTATATTGATGTGATGGTTGGTTTAGGAGTTGTTCAGTTGCTTGGGGCTGTCGTGGCTGGAGTCCTTCTGCAGGTGTTTCTGGGGGTGCATTGTCCTTCCATTTGATCCTGGATTATTCTGCTCTCCTTTTCATTTCCTCCCATTTCTCTTTCGTTTCTTGAATTTTCTTTCATTGTCTTCCTTTCGTCTGTGTTCGGTCTCGATCGAGGTACACACTACGGAAACTCATGCTTGCGTCTCACACCGTTGCTTTCTCCTGCAGGCTCATGGCTACGGGTTGATTCTGCCTTGAAAGTACTTTGAGAGGCCGATTCCTTTTCTTTGTGAACCACCAATTCTCCGAAACTTTGCCACCTGGGTTCATGTCCCCCTCACCTTTCTCCTTCATGATATCTTGCAATCGCTTTTTTCTCCCTCCTGCTTTCTTTCATCATAAGGTTCCCCTTTAGCTTCGTCTAGCCAATAGACAAACACGGATCTTTCCTTTCCACCTCCACTGTGACTCCATTGCATCCTCTGATGTGTTTTAGTTCCTTCCGTGGAGTGTTCTCTTCAGTCCCTTCCCTAGTTATTGCCCCTATGCTTCGTTGGTTTATCCTTCCTGCTCACCTGCTCCTGGGCCCCCACAGGTATCTGGTAAGTCCTTGCACATGTCTAATTCCTTCAATGTCTTCCAACCTCTCTTCTGTCCTAGTGTGCTCCTGTCTTTGTTTTGGCCCCATGTGGGTTTGACAGGACTCTGCTCAGTTTAGTTTCCATGCTTCCTTCAGACTGTTGTCTGTGTTTGATGTAGCCATTGCCATGTACTTCTGTGATATCTTTGCTCTGATTGCTGTTTCCGATGTCTCAGCTCCTTTTAATCTCTCTTTCTGGATTTCTGCGGCTGTGCCTGTTGCTTCCACCTTCTGCATTCTGCTGCTAACCTCTCTTCATATTCCCTTTCCAGCTATCTAGTCTCCTTTCCCAGTCTTCCTCCTTTTTTTGAGCTCTACATCCCATTCTCCTCCAGATTCGTCCTTGGAGCCACTTGTCCTCATCCTGGTTTGGGGGAGGGGAAAAGAGGGTTAGGAGGGGGATGGATGGTTGTGGGGGAGGGGGAGGATGGTTATGGTGGGGTAGAGATAGTTGGGGGAGGGGGTTAGATGTTTGAGGGGAGAGAGGGGATGGATGGATTATGGGGGAGGGCGAGGGATGGATATTGGAGGGAGGGGTGTAGTTGGGGGCGGGTTTGACGGTTTGGGAAGGGTTAGGTGGTTTGGGGGAGGGAGGGTAGGTGGCTAAGTGAGGTGGTTAAGGGATGGGGGAGAGGTGGTTTAGGGAGGGGGAGACGTGTTTGTGTCAAGTGTTGTGTCAATGGTGGAGGGATTATGTGTGGGGGTGTGTGTGTGTGTGTATGTGCGTGTGGTGATGCGTGTGTGTGTGTGGGTGTGATGTGATGTGTGGTTGTGTGTGTGTGGTGTGTGTGTGGTGTGGTGTGTGGATGTGTGTGTGTGTGTGTTTGTGTGTGTGTTTGTGTTTGTGTGTTGTGGTGTTGTGTGTGTGGTGTGTGGTGTGTGTTGCATGTGTGGTGTGTGTATGTGGTGTGTGTGTGGTGTGTGTGTGTGTGTGGTGTGTTGTGTGTGGTTTTGTTGTGTGTTGGTGTGGTGTGTTGTGTATGTTGGTGTGTGTGTGTGTTTTGGTGTATTGTTTATTTGCATGTGTGGTATACGTAAAGGGTTCTTAAATGGAGATACGTTTTTGAAAGAAAAACACACTTTAGAGGAAATGTATTGCAGACTGAGATGGGGGGAGGGAGCCCCAGCTCCTTTTCCCTGTCTAGCCGGATCGTCTCCGCCGGGTGAGGGGGGACAGGGCATGAGCCCCACTCTGTATCCCGTGACGTACACAAACCCACGGCCTACGGGGGTCTCGTTCAAAGCACGGGGTGATACAAAAATGCTATGCTATATAATTTGGGAATACGGGGATCAGCAATATTGAATGTTTTGTGTGGGTATGATGGTGTGTGTATCCCCTGTTTGTACTCCCCAAAATTTTGGTTGCAGGGGTCACAAGTCCTGGCCCCGCCTTTTCCCCTGTTTGCTACTGGTCCCTCTCTCCCTCCCCCATGACTCTATCATACCTCCCTTAAAACTATGTATGGTTCCGCCTCCACCACACATTTTCTGGGCATTCCAGGGCCCTGACTACTCTATGACTGAAGAAATACTTCCTAAATCCCTTTGATTCCTGAGTCTTCAACTTCCCAATTGTGCCCTTTTGTGTCGTGTCCCACTCGGGAACATCCCTCTTTGTCCACCTCGTCTTTTCCCCGCGCAGTTTTTTTATTCGTATCATGTCTCCCCGACCCCCTTGCCTCCAGTGTCGTCAGGCCGATTTCCCTCAACCTTTCTTCATGGGAAAATCCCCGTAGCTCGGGGGACTAGTCTTTTTGAAAACCTTTGCATTTTTCTCTAATTTCTTGACGTGCTTGATAGGTGTGGATTCCAAACTGGTGCTGATACTCCAGTATGGGCCGACATAGATGGGGTACAGGTCTTTAAAAGAATCTTTACGAGGTTGGAAAAGCTATCCGTAGGGTTTTCCAGGCGCCCCCATGCTGGCAGTTATCTGATTATGTGCGCCTCAGGGGAAAATCTCGTGTTAACTCACCCCCAACTTTTTCCTTGATGAGGGGCAGTCTTTGCCACAAACATAAATTTGTCCGGTCTTTTTCCCTTTTCCCCCAAACTTCATGACTTTCATTTGGGAGGGGAAATTTAAGGACCAGTTGCTGGACCAGGCTTTTGCCTTCCAACCTTTGTATCCTGCCTGATCCTCTCCATTCGATTCCTCAAAATTCACATCGTCTGCAAAAAAGGACCCCCTGAGTCACCCCTTCCCGTTATGTCGTTCACGTATACCAAAACACACGGTCCTAGTAACCCCTTGGGGAACCCCGCTTTTCACGGGCCCCACTCTGACCCCCTCGTGCGACCATGACTTTGTTGCCCCCTTCAGAAATTCTCGATCCATTGCAGTCCCTTTCCTGTTATGTGTGCCTTCCTCAGCTTTTGCAGTAACCTTTTGTGAAAAACTGTTCGAAAAGCCTTCTTGCAGTCCAAAAATACCAGCGTCCCCCCTCTCTCTTTTTGTCTTACTTCTGCACCGTCATAAAACTTAGTAGGTTTGTGACACGGGTTTTTCCCCCCAAAACCGTGCGGGTGTCAATTTTATACACTTGTTTTTTTTCCAGGTGCCCCACCACTCTCCCCCGTGTCTTCTCCATGATTGCTCAACCGTTAGTGTAAGGTCTGTATTTTAGTCCCCATGTCTTTTTCCCTTTTAAAAATTGGGAAAATTTTCCCCATTTTCCATCCTCGGGGGAGTTCCCATTTCAAATGATTTTAAAGACTTTGTTAATGGCCACACATACTCGCTCCCCTTTAAGGCCCCTTTGGGAGATTTTGTCGGGTCCCCCGCCTTTGAGGTTCAATTTCGCATAGCAGCTTCTTCACCCCCCTCCTTGGTTATAGTACCTCACCAGCACTTGCTTGTGCCCCCCCCGTTCCGATTTCTTGGGTCCTATGGTTTCCACTGTAAATACCTCTTAATCTTGTGTTAGCTCCTGACATACCTCCGGTCGTTTCTTGTGAATTTCCCCCTCACCCTTCTATCTGATTCCTGGTCCTTGACGTTTTTTCCTCCCGATGTGGCTGACAACAGCTTCGGGCAGTTTTTACTTTTGATGCTATGTATTTTATATTTTCTCGAGCCCCCCCTTTTTTCTGTGCATATTCGTTTTGCCTTCGGTGATTTTTTTTATTTTTTTGGTTCTCTGTTTCTGTACCTTTTCCATTCTTGTCACCTTTTTTTTGCCTCCCTACCCTTTGGGGGAACCAAGGACCCTTTTCTGTTTTTCCCTTTTTTTGTTTCCCCTTGGGAACAAACCTTCCCCTGCCTCCTTGCATTTTTTGCTACATAGTCCATCATTTCTTGTATGGTTTTCCCCGTCATTTTCCCCCTTTCCCACTGAAAGTCTTGAAGAAGTTCCTATTCCCGATAGTTCCCCCCCTTTTTTATTTGGGTTTTTCCCCCCTATTCCCGCTACTTTCCATTGGGGCTCAACTAGTTTCAAGCACAAAACCCCATGATCACTACCCCAGGGGGCCTTTCAACATTATACCCTCGATGTCCCGAACTACCATGGGGATACAGGCCAACCCTGTGGTCATCCTCCCTCTCCCCTGGTAGTGTCTCTAACATTTGATGCATGAGGGTTTTCCATACCCATCCTCATCTTGGCTTCCATTTTTTGGGCCCCCATGGGGCTCCTTTTTTCCCCGTCAATTTCCTTGGATTAAATCACCCATAACTAGTAACTTTTCTCCCCCCATTTGCTCTCCTGCCACCTCGGCAGTGTGTTGATCATGCTCTGTTGCTCTTGTTTCTTCTCTTGGGCCCCCTGCAGTTTGTGGGGGGGTTGTACTTACTGCAATTTTTCCCCTTTTTCCCTCAGACTGGTTGTTCCTACTAAATATCCCCTTTGCCCAGCCACCATTCCTTTCCCTTTTCTCAAAACCCCATGGTTTTTTTTGAGCGTGCAATCCTCCCCCCCTCTCCTCCCCCCGCTTTCCTAAGATTTGATACCGGATGGAAAGATTTAATCTGTTTTTATTCTGGGGATTTTGTTTCTGTGAGGCTATTTTTCTGGGGGTGTCTCTTTGTTCTTTCGTGCCCCCTCATACTTTTTTGTTATCCATCTGCATTTGTATACCACACCTTCAACTTCTTTTTAAGACTGTGGCGGGAAAGTATATTGGGGTTTGGGGGGAAAGTGGGAGACCTGGAAGGAACTATGGGTTTTTTGCTGGGGGGGTGAAGTTTGTAATGTAGTGGGGGGGCATTGGATGTGGAAAGGTGTTTTGATTTAGAGGTTTGGTTGCACGGGGGTTTTGCCCTGGTTGGGAGGCTTCATAAAAGTTTAAAGGGGAAAGCTGATTTGATTTCCCCGGGCGGGGATCCCCTTCGCTTCCCATCCCCTCTCTTTCCTCCTTTCGCCTTTGTACCACTCCTCTTTTTCTTCCTTTTTCGGGTTCTGTCGGGGTCAAAATACACCTTCCTGATCCCGCCCTGCCCCTTAATCTGCTTTCTCCTGCAGGTCCGGGTCCAGCACCTCCCTTAAAAGGTCACTCCACGGGCCCGGGGTTCTTTTTTTACAAACCCCCCTATTTCCAAAATTTTCCACTGGGTTACGTCTTCTCCATTGTTTTAAAGTTTCCTTAAATTTTTTTTTTTTTTCCCCCTTTTTTTCTTGCTTCAAATTTTTCCCCCTTCGACTTCCTGGACCCCATACACAAAGATGACCTCCCTTTTTTTCTCCCACTGCAATCCCTGTGATCCCCTCTTTAAATTTTGGGGGTTTCCTCCACTGCACTTCCTTTTCTCATTTTCAGGCTAATGTATTGGGGCTCAGTGGCCTGTCTTTTTCCCCTTTCTGGGCTTTCCTTGGGCTCTGTTTTGTTGTTAGGGCCCCACAAAAGCAGCTCTTTCATTTGCTACTTCCCCTCTGAAGAGCATCTCCAGCGTTGTCCCCTTTTTCCCTACCCCCCTTATTTGTGGCTGGGGTAGCAGTCTCTGTTGCAACCCCAAAATGTTTTTTAGTTTTTTGGGCTTTTTTCAGATTTTTCAATTCCCTCTTCAAATTTGTACCCTATTTTCTGCTGCTTTGACATGCACCTCCCACTCCTGTTTTCCAATCTATCCTCTTTCCATTCTCAGCTAAGTTTTCTAGTTTTTTTTTCCATTCATGCCCTTTTTAGAGCCGTGCCCAATCTCCTTTGCTTTTTCCCTCCCCCTTCCCCTTTGGGTTTTTTTCTTGTTGCCTTTTGGCAACCCTTTTTTTGTTTTATCCTATTGCCTCAAGGGGGAAACCCTTGTAGTTCTGTATGTTGGTTATAGTGTGTGTCAAAAGGGTGGGGGGGGAAGTAGTGGAGGAACGGGCAAATTTGGGAGCTGAGGGGGGGGGGTGGGGGGGTTTGGGTGATCGGGGGGGGGGGTGATAGGGAGGGGTGGATAGGGAAGTAGTGAGATGTCGGGGGTGAGGGGGAGTGTATGTGTGTCGGATATGTGGGGTGTGTTTTGGGTGTTGTTGGGTTGTGGTTTGTGTGGGTTGTGGTGTTGTGGAGTGTGTAATTTTTTTGGTAATTTTTGTGGGGAAATTTATGGGGGGTTTATTATGTACTAAAAAGGTGGGTGGCTTTGCTTTAAGAAGTCCATGGCCCTTTGGGCTGCCCAAACCTTTTTGTGCCCTACCCCCCCCAACCTCCTGGGATTTACCGCACTTACAGGTGTGTGGTGTGTGTGTGGTGTGTGTGTGTGTGTGGTGTGTGTGGGTGTGTATTGGGTGTGTGTAGGGGGTTGGTTTTTTTTGGTGTGTGTTTGTTGTGTGTGTGTTTTTTTTTTGGTGTGTGGTTGTGTTGTGTGTGGTTGTGGTGTGTGTATGTGGGGTGGGGGTTGGTGTGTGTGTGTGTGGTGTGTGTTTTTTTGGTTGTGTGTGTGTGTGTGTGTGTGTGTGTTGTAATTAGTGCGAATTTTGTGGGGGTTTTTATGTGTCAAAAAAGTAGGTGGCTTTGTGTTTGGAGGTAATGTAGATTTCATTGTCGCTTTTTCCAAAACCTCTTGTGACCTGACTCCCCTTCAGTGTTTTCCTATATCACCTGCTTAAGTGAATAATCGCCTTGTTAAATGGTTTTCCCTTTTGCAAAACCTTTTTGATACTTTGCCTATTTTTTATGTGTAGAGAGTTAGACCATTCACATTCAGCTTGGGGGTTAATTTGAACCCTGGACCCCACACCCAAAAACCCAAAATCATAGTGATACAGTACTTTTTGTGCAGCTGTACTGTAGATTGTCCAGGTGTGTGACACCTGAGTATCCGCTCGATGTACTTCCTGGCGTAGATCCACCTAATTTCTTCTCGTTAATAATGTACCCTTATTCACTGTATTTTTTCACTGAGTCAAACTTATTGTTTCACTTTTTAAAATTTGGGTGACACTGGCAACGCACCTTCACACTAGCCTGCGGCCACAACGCTTTTATTTTCCAGATCACTTTCAAAAATGTGGCTCTTCCCCACACTTGTGTGACTCAGGCATTAAAAAAAAACATTCTCAGGTTGTAGACTACCCTGACACACTTAGCACCTTGCAGAACCACTTAGTAGCCTCAATAAACACTTAAACCCCGGAGCACAGATGGCGTGAATCAAAGACCGCTCGCTGTCCTAATGTGTGTGTGTACTGTAGTGTGTGTGTGTGTGTGTGTGTGTGTGTGTGTGTGTGTGTTGACTGTGTGTGTGTGTGAGAGTGTGTGTAGTCTTACCCTTGTGTGTGTGTGTGAGTGTGTGTGTCTACCTTGTGTGTGTGTGCTTATGTGTGAGGGAGGAGGGTTAGGGGGGGTAGGTTGTGTGGATTGAAGATCCATCGTGTAGGCACAAATTTTGGCTCATTTTATCTTTCCCAATTATCTACTCTCTCCAACTTATTGCCCTTTCTGGATTTACGTATTTAATTGTTGCTGGTTTTAATCATTTTCCCTTGTTTCACATTGAGAGAGGAACTTCTAGCTCCTAAGTATTCTTACTGCTAATAACTACCGGTCAGTAAACACTGCCTGTGCGTGTGTGCATGTGTGTGTGTGTGTGTGAGTGTGTGTGTGTGTGTGAGTTGTTGGTGTGTGTGAGAGAGAGAGAGTCTTGTGGGTGTAATGACTGGCCACAACTTCTTGTGACCTGAACACAACCCTCTGGGACTCCCTAGCACCGTCTTACAATGTTGCCTTAATAGCTTGTCCCACCTTACCTTCTCACACTCGGTCAAACATATATTCTCTGTCCTATGCTAATTTCTATTCTAAGTCTGGTAATAACTTGCGATGAGAGTGACCAGTTATCAAACAGTATGCAAGGCCAGCCAGGGCCGTCAAACATGCAAACCAATACCTAGGCGAATATTAAACTTGCGGTGAAACAGTTGCCAGCTGATGATGACGAAGTAGTCGTCGTAGGCTTAAATCCTATTTTGGAGATTTTCTTCCCTGATGATTATAAAACATATATTCTCATAATCTCGCTTCCTCACGCCGATGTCACTCTTCACTGATGATAGTATACACTTCACATTCTATACACTTCACTTTATATGTATAATGGCACACAACTTGTCGTGACGTCACTTTTTCAGGCCTACCGCTACCAATGTGGCACTGCGCCTAGACCCCAACGGTTTGCGCTTTGAAATATTATGATTTCAGCTTTCCTCTCACTTTCTTTATAATAACTTTAATATCACTCGTGTTATTGTTCACTGACGTTCCACTACCACTGATTACTGTAACTTTTATTGCGCCATACAACGCTAAGGAAATCTGGAGCTTGTTATGCAGTATTCACCCCACGGTCCCAGGCTACTGTGTGTGTGATACTCACTATTTGTACTCACATATTTGTGGTTGCTAGGGGTCGAGTCTATCTCCTGGCCCCGCCTCTTCACCGGTTTGCTACTAGTCCCTCTCTCTCCCCGACTACATGAGCTTTATCAACCTCGTCTAAAACTGTGTATGGTTCCTGCCTCCACTAGTCATTTTCTAGGCTATTCCACTGCCTTACAAATCTATGTGTGTGCGGTCGTGTGTGTTGTAGAGTTTGTGTGTGATGTGTTGTGTGTGTGTTGTGTGTGTGTTTATGTGTGTGTGTGTATGAATTTGTTATGTGTGTGTGTGTGTGGAAGAGAGAGAGATCCAATCAACATTTGCACCAATATCTCACTACGTTGTGACCGGGTGTGGAAGTGTGATTGCTATTACTCTTAAAATTTGTTCATGATTGGCAGCCTTGTATAAACGAAGTAACCATTCTTACAGTATTCAATTACCTTTGTATTGTTGAGTTCATTACCTTTGTAACTTGTGAGTTCTTACTTGTACCTGTTACAGCCATTCAAACTTTGGAGCCCGTCCCTGGGACCCAGTGTGTACCTCTGTAATCTGTATATACGTTGTAACTTGTCATGATTGTGACTAGACCTACCTGGAGTTCATCTACCTGTAAATTGTGTGTTCATTACCTTTGTAAATTGTGATTTCATTACCTTGGTAACTTGCCTCAGCTTATCAAAACTTTGAGGCCCAGTCAGGACCCCATTATTTACCTCTGTAATCTTTTGACTAACGCCCCACAGGATGGGTATGGGGGTGTGAACTACCGCCCAAGGATGGGTATGTGGTGGATACGCCCACAGAGTGGGTATGGGGTGACTACCGCCCACAGGATGAGTTTGGGGTGCTAATAAACCATACTTAATCTAACTAAAATAACCTTTAATGACATGTTGTTTATTTCAGTTGATTTGTGTTAGTGAATGTTATTGGCTCATCACCAGTGTCAGCGTGACATATTTATTATATGTACCTACATGATTGTGTAGTGAATGTTATTGCTCATCACCAGTGTCCAGCGTTACATAATTAAATATATGTACTACATGTTTGTGTAGTGAATGTTATTGTTCATCACAGTGTTCAGTCTTCATATTATTATATGTACCTAACATGCTTGTGTAGTGAATTTATTGTTCATCACAGTGTCAGTGTTACATATTAATATATGTACCTAACATGATTGTGTAGTGAAGTTAATGTTCATCACCTGTGTCAGTGTTAAATATTAATATATGTACTAATGATTGTGTAGTGAATGTTATGTTCATCACCAGTGTCAGTCTTACATATTAATATATGTACCTACATGATTGTTGTAGTGAGTGTTATTGTTCATCACCAGTGTCAGTCTTGCATATTAATATTTGTACCTACATGATTGTGTAGTGAATGTTATTGTTCATCACCAGTGTCAGTCTTACATATTAATATATGTACCTACATATATTTGTACATCAACTTTTAAATAAAATATAAAAAAAAAATAGGATAATTAATGTATGTTATTTAGAACTGTGACTGTACATATGTTAAGGGGGAGAGAGAAGTGTCAGCTGTGTGTTCAGCTGTATGTCAGCTGAAGGTGGTTTTTTTCAGCTGTGTCAGCTGTGTGTTCAGCTGTGTGTCAGCTGTGTCGTCAGCTGTTGTGTCAGCTGTGTGTCAGCTGAGTGTCAGCTGTGTGTCAGCTGTGTGTCAGCTGTGTGTCAGCTGTGTGTCAGCACTCGCAATAATGATTATTGTTGTAAGAGGGTTTGTAGGATGTGTTGTGGGTTAGTATATGGTTGTATTTGGCCATTATCTAGGGTGGTAATTTTCTGTACCGGGGGGCTCTGGTGGCTTGGGGTTAACGCTCTCGCTTCACACAGGCGAGGGCCTGGTTCGATTCCCAGCAGAGTAGAAACATTGGGACGTGTTTCTCTTTCCACATGTTGTCTATGTTCCCCATCAGTAAAATGGGTACCTGGGTGTTAGTCGACTGGTATAGAGTTCGCATCTGGGACACTGACTAAGGAGGCTGGTCACCAGACCGAGCCGCGGGGGGCGTTGACCCGAACTCTCTCAGTGTAGAGGTTTTGTATTGTAATGGGGCGCCCTTCACTTTGGTTTCATCGTAAACTATTTTGGGATTCCCCTTTGACCCACACATGTCAGGAGAATTGATATGGGAACAGTGAGTAAAGAAAGCGAATGCCAGATTTATGTTCCTGTATAGACAAGCACAGTGTCTACCTACTGAGGCTCGCAGGACCCTATTTCTAGCACTTATACCATGCCTTATGGGATTACGATTGCTCTTCTTGGTACTCTCGCCTTGACAATAAAAAACTGGAAAGATAGACTGCAATCACCCAGAACAAAATCGTTATGATTCATCCTGGAGGCTGGGACCAATCGAGTAAATTGGTAGGCCAGGATGAATTACAGCAGTGTGGTTTGCTGAATGTTGATGACAGAGTAATCAACTGAAGCTAATTCATGTTTATAAATTGCTCACAAACAATGTCCAGAATATCTTGACTGTCAATTTTGTCAAGGTTGGGATCACAAAGAATCATAGTACTAGGGGGCGGGAGAGAGCACAACTTTGTAGTTACCCCAGTCAGTGGCCATGGCATTCAAACACCTTTTATTGTCAACAAATAAAGGAATTGGAACAGACTGGCCGCACATGTGTCAAAGTCAGGTAAAAGCATGAACAGTTTAAGAAGAGTGTCGAAAGGTGTTGATGAATGTAGCTACAGAAAAGGGAGGGGAAATGATTTTCTATTTTTTAGCTAACATACGTGTAAATTTTACCTTATCCTAGTATGACCCTCGTATTGTAGATAGTCTTAACGACCCTCGTCTGTTGTTAGATAGTCTTTTTAGTATGATAATATGATGTTATTCTCATTATAGAGGATATGTTGAAAGTATTATAACTTTTTATGTTATAATAATAAGGGTAAAAGGACCCCTAATGATCTAAGATAGTCATGACCTGTTAGTTAGGTAAAGATTAGCAGGTTATTCTACCCTGGCCCGGGGCCTTGGTCAAAGTGGTGGCCCGGCCTTGGCTCCCTCTTTAGGGAGTGCTCTGCTGAGACTAAGTCTCCCATGGTGAGAGACGGTGTCACAAGATTCCTCCTTCATCTTTGGGACCCAAACTGTCCCCTGGCTAGCCACAAGCTACGGCCTGTCTGGTTCATGTGCATTCCCCCGCCCAATCGGGGGCAAATGGGAATGACAGTTCTTATGAGTAAAAGGCTCGGGCTCAGGCACCTACCTACGCTAGAAGGTTTAGCATGGTGTCGGATGAGTCCACTCTGTCTGACTTTTTTTGGGTTTTTATCCCAGGGTTTATCCCAGGTTATCCCAGGTTCTCTACACATATGCTGCTATGTAGATAATTCTATGTAACTGTATTTGTGTTTATAACTGAATAAATCTTACTTATCTTACCTTATTAATCTAGTATGGTTTTAATTTTATAATCTTATACTGTTAGTTGTAGTTTGTTCTATGTTTTTAATGAAAAAAAAATTGAACTGTCATAGTAATATTATGTAAACTACACCTGTAAAGACTGTTTCAATGTTGTTTATATACTTATATTTTTGAGCCCTGTACTGAGTGTTATATTTACGTTATGTCACTTGTTAAACTTTATTGTGAAATAAGAAGAGCGCGTGGCTTGCTACCTATCTGCAGGCTTCACAAGACTGCCATCCCCACGAGCCCCTTTGAGCGGGGTAGATGGTTAGATGCGGACCAGAGGCCTAGCTTCTCCCTACGCGAGCCGTGAGGGCGGGGAATGCGGCTAGGCCTGGGGACAGTGGTCCAAAGATGTGGGTTTACTTGTTCTCCGTCCCAGTGGCAGGACTTAGGTCTCGAGACACTCCCCAGATCAGGGAGCCAGGCGGGGTCACCACTATTGGAAAAGACCCGGGCGGGAGAATACGGTGAATAAAAAAAAAAATTGTGAAATAAGCTCAAGTTTACCCATTATTTTTAATGTTATTTAGTTTTGGTGTCGCGTCTTGAGGTTTTATTTGTTTGTTTATTATGAAATGTGTCAGTAAAAAAAATCATTGGTGACACAGTTTCGGTACTTATTAGTCCAAAATATTATTTGTACAATTTGCGGAACGAGAAAGAAATTAGTCGATACGAATCGGACTCACAGCGTAAAGTACCCCCGCTGGGGGCGAGGCTGGGCAAGTGGGACATGGGCGATCAAGAATAGTACGGTGGAGAGTGAATCTATGTAGTCGTGAAGAGACGAAGAGCTCAGGAACTTAGAGACACTCAATCTGCTTTTTTTAAAAGCCTGAATGAGATGACAGAAAGACGATGAAGACAACAGGATACTTGCTGGTGTGACCATGCTACTTGGTCCTGGATGGGAGAATTTCTCTGTCTTCTTGATGATATGTGGTCTGAGGCGGACAAGGGAGGAGTCAAACGTTGATTGGTCATTTCATAATGAGCCTTGGTGGGGAGAACTTGTATCTGATGTGCGTTTTTGACGTATGAATCGAAAGCGTCCTTGGAGAGGCAAAGTTCCATTTCTGAGATGTTTAAAGCGTTGTGAGAGTTGTAGAGAGTTCATGATGCGAGTTTAAGGAGTGTTGATATTGAGGAGCTTCTTACACCGAAAGGTCAAGATTCGCTATAATGGTTTGGAAGACAGATTGCTCTCACGGGATCAGTAACTTTTCTAGGTAAGGTCCAACGACATACTTGACTGTCTTGTTGATGAGGTGAAATTTTTTGTTCAGCTGGCATCCATGTCCTGAGAGATAATTTACTGTGGTACAGAAAGAGACGTTTTCCCATCTAACACTAATTGTCGTGTTCTTTCTCTGGGACCAGTATCGAATCTGGGTCTTGGGATGGTATTTTGGTGATTGTGTGAATGTACATTGACTTTCTCGTCATCTTCAATTAGTGTTGTGTCATCGCTACCGCCTATAATTGATCGCAAATGGGATGATGCATTTCAGGTGGGAAGAGTGCTTTGATTGGTCGGTTTTCTTTGAGGAGTGGAGGCGATGGAGAGAGCTTTCATCTGGGCGTTGCTGGATGTGACGTCACTAGTGTTGTGTGTCGGGGTCTCTGGATCATGTAGTTGAGCTGTGATGCAGAACACGTGTTGATTAGGTGTGTCCTTGGGTGAAATTTTAGTATTTCTTCGAGGGGAGATGCTGGGAATATAATGTGATGGCATTTATTTAGTGCAAATAACTCGTTTGATTGTCGAGTTAATAGATCCAGGTACAGCCTATGTTCTGCATGTTTGAGTATAGTAAACAGTCAGTGGATCTTGGTTTACGTCACATGCTGGAGGAAGTGATGATGGAGGAGGCGGGCCTGAGTAGATGCTTGAAGTAATTTTGTAGGTGTTAGGCCCTATGGCCAGATGACTTTACACAAACGTTAGTGTGCACTAACAGTGGCTGGTTGTGCAGTCTGCAATGGAGGCCCAAAGCGGGCCCCTCGCAGGCAACTTCAGTGGGGGGGCGGTGAACATGCGAGGACTGGAAGTAAGGTTACCAAGTCCCTGACAGCTAAGTACACAAGATGTGCTGCCTCTTTCTCTCGGGTACTGCCTACTGGGTCATTGGGAAAGTGTCTACGGCGAAGGGCATCATAGCCGTCGCAGTCTAACAGGTAGGTGCCACAATAGGGCTGCGGAACCATTCGGTCACAATGGGCACAGAGTTCCTTCTCCGTGCCCGTTCAACACATTCAGCGCTCTTTCAGGTGTTGGGATTACCCTAAGGTAGGCGGTGGATATGCACCCTCAGTTCCCTGGACTGTGTCCAAAGACTTGGATGGGGGCACATGTGGTCGCCCTATTTTGGTTTTTAATGTCCCCTTTATTTTTCATTTTAAAAGACCAAAGGGAAGATGTTTGGGGGGAAGGGGCGATTTTTTCCGGGGAGTGGACGGGAAAATTTTTCCATGGGTTCTGGAGGAGTATGGTGGGGGGGGGAGGGGGCAAAAATTTTGGATGGGCCTTGGTAATTTTAGTAGGGGGGAGGCTGGAAATTACAAATTTAGGGGCAAAAAACCCTTTTTGTTGTCAGAAAAAGATCCAAAACAGCCTGCGCATTTTTGGATAAAAACAGAAGGATTTTGGTTTTAGTCCATCGGGGAAGTAAGGGGGACCATTGTTTGGGTAATTTTGGTTTGGCCCTATGGAGTATTAAAAAGGGTCCAAAACGGCGGGGCATCAAGGGGCCCAAACGGGGGGGAAAATTCAGGGGGGGGGGGAACATCGGACAATGGCCAAGTCCCTAAAGCCCGTTCCCCTTTCCCGGGGCGTTGGGGGCCCCTTAAGGTTTTAGGCGGGATATCCCCACCCAAACCCCCCCCCCCCCCCCCCCCCCCCCCCCCCAAAACCCCCTCAGTTCCCTGGACTGTGCCCAAAGACTTGGGGGGGGCCCCCGGGGTCGCCCTGACAACCAAAAGGGGCTCCGTGACTCCCGGGGTCGGGAATGGGCCCTCGCCGCACCGCAGCCAACAGTGCAATCTGCGGGGCTGAGGGATCGCAGCATGTGGTGTGCCTCGGGGGTTTGCAGCCTACACCTTTTCCTGAAACCATTGCCGGGATCCCCACATGGCTGGGGATCCATTTTGGGTACCCCCTGCGCCCCGGGCGGGAAGTCCGGGTCACCCCGGTGGTGTGTTTAAGTGTAGGGGCCCTTTGGGCTCCTGTCATAAGCGTTTGGGATTGCTGCCTTGGAATCAACGGGGGAGTGGGGGGATCGGATGGCTGCAAGAGCATCCGCAGAGCTGTTGGATGGCAAAGATTTTGGCCTGGAGGAGGTTTTTCAATGGCTGGGAGGCGCCAACCCTGCGTAAATTCTGTGGAACTCCCAGCAGCTGTGCGGCCTCCCACGGGGTTTTTTGGACCCACATGTAAAGGCCACACTCGGGCCTTCTGCACCCCAATGCTAGCCGAGGCAAGGTGGTCAAAATGCCCGGGTGCAATCCCTTTTGCTGTCTGGTGGGGTTTGCCAGCTCCCCGCAAACAGCTCGGGTCCCCGGGGGGTGGCACCGTGTAGTTCGCTGCCGTCTTTTGGGAAAGCCTCCCCCTGGAGCAATGTCGGGGCAAGAGCTTCTGTGTGCATTGCTCCCCGACCACATCCATCGGCGGCCGGGATGCGGGGAATGACCTGCCCCGGCGGCCCCATAAATCTCTCACAGTTTGTCAGCCCCGGGGAGTCGAGATACTTTGCAATCCCCCGGGCAGCTACCGTTGGATCCTGTCTTCAGGGGCTGTAGCTGACCTAAAGGTTCAACCACTCTTTGGGGCCCACCAGGACCCCCCAGAGGGCCCACAGCTGGTTCGGGGATACACAGAGGGTTTTGATGTTTTGGGTCTGGCGGAACCAGGCAATCCCCCTAGCAACGGGGGGAACGTATTCCCTGGATGTAAAAAACCCTCATCCCTCGAGGCGGGCCCCCAAACCCCTGGGGTTTGGCCTGGCACTCAATGCCCTGCCCCTTGCAGACCCCTTTTTTTTTTATGTGGGCAATTTTCGGGAAAGGGGGGTGCCTGTCAATGTGATGCCAAGGGTACCTAAAATTTAAACCCCATCCAGGCGATGCCCGGGCCCCGCAGCCTCTGACTGGGCCCCTTTGGTGCGAAGATCAGGCTTTGGGTTTCGCGCAGATATCTTGAGTCCCAAGTGCGGCAGGGGGAAGCCAGCAGATCGGGGTCCTCCTGGCCGCTGCAAAAGCCGGTGCTTCCTGGTACGAAAAGTGCCGGTTAGGGCATAGTGAGGAGGAGGGTCCCTCTGGAGAAAGAGGCCACCAGCTGTGCATCGTCATTGAACGGGGTGGACAAGCACCCCCCCCTGTGGGTCCCTTGCCAGGTCTTGAAGAAGAGGCATCCCCCTGGAAGCGTCCCGGGGGCCCCGCCTTCCGGGAAAGAACGAAGCCAGAAAGCCCCTCCTTTTAAAACCCCCCTGCGGGCCCAAAGAGTGAGAGGATGGCAGGTGCACTGGCTAGCTCAAAATTTTTCTCGAGGCAAAAAAGACAAAAATTTGGGGGGCGGGGGCTCCGCCCCAAATGCCGGTCATGAGTGGTAAGGTTTTCGAAATCCCCCACCCTCTGGTGAAGCCTAGAGGTGTTAAGGAGGGCCAAGCTTCCACCTCGGGCGCTCCAACACATCCTTTCAGAAACCTTCGAGATGCAACTGGTGGGGAGAGGGTCTCACACTCCCAGGATCCCCAGGTTTGGGAATCGGTATGATTTTACCCCCTTCCATACACAGGGTTTTGCCACTGCCAGTCGGGTTTATGACCCCCAGGACAGCTAAATATCCAAAAGGCCAGCCCGGTGATCTGCCATAGGTGATACCATCATCCCCTGGAGATGTCTCGATGAGAGTGAAGGCTGCCGGGAGCCCCGGGTCGGTGAAGTCTTCATCCGTGACCCCCCACCTGGCAGTGTTTTGGATCCCATCACCCTTTCAGAAGGAGGGGGTTTGGAGGCCGGGGAACCCTGGGGTATTGAGCCTGCCCTCGGGGGTGAATAGGCCCCACCAAACGCTCTGCCTCCGTTGGGGGGCTGGTGCAACCGAGCCACCTGCGATGCTGCCCAGGGGCCCAAATGTAATTTGGTCCAATCTCAAAAAGGGTGGAGGAGTGCTGAAGGGGGGCACCCCACTCAAACCATTTAGCCTGCCGGACCCGTGTGAACGGGGGTGCAGCCGCACCATTCCCAGCAGACGCAGGGAAACCAACGTGGGTTACGCCCGTGCTCTTCGTACAACATTTATCGGTGGTTCTTTTCCCCTGATTTTCCCATTTTTAAAACCACCATCACGTTTTTTATGACCCTCCGCCTTAACTTAGGTATTGCTCCTCAGCTGCAATGTGAAAAGGGCCACCTGCAAGCTTTGAGCCGCCTCATCTGGGTCTTCGGAAGGGGAGACTTTCCCCCCACCCAAAGCTCAAATGACCCCTGGAAGCACTGCCAGTCGGTTTTTTTTAGATTCCCTTGGGAGTAGGTGTGGGGGGGCACCCTGGGCCATCAGCGTAGTGACCATGCAAAGTGATCAGGTGAGACAGGGGTGGACCTCCCATCTCGTGCCGGAGCAACCGCCCAGAATTAGGTGACACCAAGCGGCCACCATTTTTTTATGGGTTGGCTCACCATTTTTGAGGAGGGCGATCTCAGGCCCCCCTCCAGACAGCCCAAAGGGGCCCCCCACTGCGGGTAGGAAAGACAAAAAAAGTATTTGGGGGGGGGCATTGAATCCCCAGCCACAACAAGACCCTCCGTGGGGGGAGTGTGCCACCTCTGAATGTCAAGGGGTGTACCGGGAAATTCTGTAAAAATTGTAAACCACGAGAGGTCCATCCGCCCGGGTAGGGTACAGCCTGAACCTCTATCCCCCCCACGTCGAGGGTCGTGGAGATTGAATGAGGGGTAGGGTTGCTAATCGCCGTCCCGGGTATCCCTTTGGCGCGAAAGGAGGCAGAGAAAACCCGGGAAAACGGGTGCATTTGAGTACAAAACGGGTGTCTCCTGAAAAAGGGGAAGACATCAACCTCTCCTGAACTGCACTTCAATCCTAAATGAATTTCCGCTGCAGCCCCCAAAAGTTCCACTGGGATCTTCAAGGGCCGCAGGGTGGCTCACTATTCCCTCTTGCCGGGCTCGTCGTCCCTTGTTGGCGACTCCGGGGCCTCCTCCATCACAGCTGGAAGGACCCTGGGGTGATGGCTTGAAGTTTCATTTAGTCTTTTCCGCCAGTTGGACCCCGCCCAGATCCAGACAGGAGCTGCCTGCAGGCGCCCCTGTCCCCTTTCCGACGGCGCAGGCAACAGAGGGCACTGAGATGACCCCGATGGTTTTCTTCAGTCGATCCGGAAAGGATTCGACCATTTCCTCTGCAGGCAGAGCGGACGACCCCCTCGGGGGGGGCGGGTCCTGGTATGTCTGGGTGGCTGTCAACATGCAGCACAAAGCTGGTGCCCCCTGGGGCCCGGGATGAGTGGCCCTGGGCTTCCCAATCCCCCGCGGGGAAAACCCCGCCTGACCCCTGGCCGCTCACCAGTAGGGCCTGTCCTTGGGAAAGGCCCGCTGGCCGAAAAGGCAAGGGTGTTGGTGCCCAGCTGGGACCTGCTGGGCAGTGTGCCTGGGGCCCGTGGTGTTTTTTTCCCAATGATTTTTACCTTCTTGGCCACCTTGCCATCTGAGCCGCAGTTGACCGCGCGCTGCAAACCTTCCGCCCTCTGATGCAAGCTGGGAGCCAGTGCTGGGAACTCGCTGGTATTGCCCCCCTGCGGTACCGGGGGAATGAGGAGCCCTCTGACTGTTGCTGGGCATTCCAAGGCTGGGTGGGTCGGGGCTGCGGTCGTTCCGAGACGAACCCGGCCCGTGCTGCACCATCCAGGACAGCTCCGTTCCGGCATGGTGCCTCTTTGGCAGTTGGCACACTTGGCTCTGGGGAAGGGTTTTGCCAGGTGGATGTTTGAGGATGGCAAGCATCCTTTGAGTCGTGTACCTTTTGCACACACCAACTTCCTCTCCTGGCAGGTTTGGGTGCAAATGTTTAACCCCGGGAGTTGAAGCATGTATGGGCCTGACAGTTGGTCGGGGGTCTGAATCTCCCCCAGACCCCAAAGGGCCCGGGCGTGGGGGAAATGGGCCCTTTGGGGGTGGACACACCCGGCGGGTGGGGCCCTTTTCCCCCGTTGCAGTGAGTCGCTCCCCCTTGACAAAATTGGGCACTTCCAAAAAAGGGGCCGTGGGGGGGGACAGGACTGTAAAAGCACCCCCTTGACACCCTTTCCGAAGCAAGCATTCCACCCTGCGGGATGGGTCACAACCGCCCCTTTTAACCCCCGTAAGAGTCTTCGTCCGAGGAATACCAGAAACCCCTTTTCCCGAGAGTGAACTCGCAGCGGAAATTGAGTGGGGGGGACCTTCCGATACCTTACAAAACCCCTAGTTGGGGAAACCCTTTAATTTGTTTAAAGGCCCCGGTTGCTTTTGCCAATGAGCGGGAACTCCCTTTCCACTGGATCAACCATCCCCGTCCACTGTGGAGGCCGACGCAACTGGTGTGGGGCCGGATGGGGCCCCTCCTTGCCCCCTTGAGGAATACATCCCCTGGCTTCCTTCCCCGACCCCTATGGCCCTCTGGGGGGGGCAAGTCTTCTTGGGGAGGGGCTGCCGACGGCCCGTGGGAGATTGGGGAGATACAGTAGCTCCCTGTCCTTGGCCTTTTTGGGGGAGGGCTCCCCCCCTGCCCCACGTCGTCCCCAACTCGTTTCCCCCATTCCAAAAAACTTTAGGGCCGCTCTCCGGGTCTGTCTGGTACTGTAGGTTGGGGACAGAGCCAGCAGCAAGGGGCTGCCTGTGCCTCACGTGCCCACACTGGGTCAGAGCTGTGGGGCTCAGAGCCCCGCGGGGCCCCCTAGCCCCCCTCTCGGGTCGCTGCTCCCGAAGACTGAACACAGTCCCCCAAAGGATCCCAGGAACGACCAAAACTGTGCGTAAACTAACCAAGTTTTTCGAACACAACACACACTGTTTTCCAATCGAAAATTTCCTTTTTGTGGTGTATAGTCGATTTTCCCTCCTCGACTCGGAAAATTATTATTATTAAAAATTTGCCGGTATCCCCCGGCCCGGGGCCCTTTTCCAAGTGGGGGCCCGGGCCTTTGGGTCCCTCTTTTGGGAGTGCTGAGACCTAAATCCCCATGGGAGGAGGCACAAGTACCTCCTCACTTTGGGGCCAACGTCCCCAGGCCTAGCCACAAACTAGGCCTCTCTGGTCTCCCTCCCCCCCCCAGGGGGTTAATGGAAGACATCTTGTAGCGTAAGCTCGGGCCCCCC
>NW_026507273.1:0-29354 GCF_026875155.1 Cherax quadricarinatus
GTTCAGGAGATAAACAGGGAACGAACTGGTGGCCATGTGTCAGTAGTACTGGGACGAACTTGAGGCCTTGTGTCAGAGTACTGGGGGATCGAACTGTGGCCTTGTGTCAGGAGTACTTTGGATCGAACTGGTGGCCTTGTGTAAGGAGTACTGTGGATCGCACTGTGGCCTTGTGTAAGGAGTAAACTGGGGATCGAAACTGGTGACCTTGTGTCAGGAATACTGGGGATCGAACTGGTGGCCTTGTAAAGAGTACTGGGATCGAACTGGTGAACCTAGTGTCGGGAGTAACTGGGATCGACAGGTGGCCTTGAGTCAGGAGTACTGGGGATCGATACTGGTGGCCTTGTGTCAGGAGTGGCTAGGAATCTATCTTGGTGACCTTGTGTCAGAGTACTGTGGGATCGAACAGGTGACCTTGTGTCAGGAGTACTGGGGATCGAACTGGTGGCCTGTGTCAGGAGTACAGGGGATCGACTGTGACCTTAGTGTCATGAGTTACAGGGGATCCGAACTGGTGGCCTTGTGTCAGATACTGGATCCGAACTGGTGACCATTTGTGTCAGAGTACAGGGATCGAACTGTGGCCTTGTGTCAGGAGACTGGGGATCGAACTGGTGGCCTTGTGTTCAGGAGTACTTGGGGATCGAACTTGTGGCCTTGTGTCAGGAGTACTGGGATCGAACTGGTGTCCTTGTGAACAGAGTACTTGGATCGAACAGGTGGCCTTGTGTCAGGAGTACTGGGGAACGAACTGGTGGCCTTTTTGTCAGGAGTACTGGGGATCGTAACTGGTGGCCATGTGTCAGTAGTACTGGGGGAATCGAACAGTAGACCCTTGTGTCAGGAGTAACTGGGGATCGAACTGGTGACCCAGTGTCAGAACACTGGGGATTCGAACTGGTGGCCTTGTGACAGGTGTACTGGGGATTGAACTGGTGACCATTTCAGGAGTACTGGGGATCGAAATGGTGACCTTGTGTCAGGATTACTGGGATCGAACTGGTTGCCTTGTGTCAGGAGTGCTGGTGATCGAACTGGTGGCCTGTGTCAGAGTACTGGGATCGAACTGGTGGCCTTGTGTCAGGAGTACTGTGATCGAATAGGTGGCCTTGTGTCAGGAGTACAGGGGATTGGAACTTGTGACCTGTGTCAGGAGTACTGGAACGAACTGGTTGCCTTGATCAGGAGTTGCTGGGGATCGAAATCCTGGTGGCCTTGGTGTCAGGAGTACTGGGAACGAACTGGGCCGGCCTTGTGCGGAGTACAGGGATCGAACTGGTGACCTTGTGTCAGAGAGTACATGGGGATCGACTGGTGACCTCGGTCAGGAGTACTGGGAATCGAACTTGGTGACCTAGTGGTCAGGATACTGGGCTCGAACTGGTGACCTTGTGTCAGGAGCAACTGGGGATTGCGAACTGGTGGCCTGTGTCAGGTGTACTGGGGACGAACTGGTGACCGTGTCAGGAGTACTGGGGATCGGAAATGTGACCCTTGTGTCAGGAGTACTGGGGATCGGAACTGGGGCCTTGTGTCAGGAGTGCTAGGGATCGAACTGGTGGCCTTGTGTCAGGAAGTACTGGGGGATCGAACTGGTACCATGTGTCAGGAGTATGGGGATCGAACTGGTGACTTGTGTCAGGAGTACTGGGGATCGAACTGGTGGCCTTTTTGGTTTTTTTCCCCCCCCCCCCCCCCCCCCCCCCCCCCCCCCCCCCCCCCCCCCCCCCCCCCCCCCCCCACCCCCCCCCCCCCCCCCTGGAGTATTGTGGATCGAACTGGTGACTTGTGTCAGGAGTACATTGGGATCGAAAATGGTGACCTTGATGCCAGGAATACTTGAGCTCGAATTGGTGACCTTGTGTCAGGTGTACTGGGGATCGAACTGGTAACATTGTATCAGGAATAATGGAGATCAAAACTGGCTGACCTTGTATCAGGAGTAAGGGATCGAATGGTAACATTGATCAGCAGTACTGGCGGAACGGAATCAGCTTCATAATCATCAACCAGTTGTTAAACTTAATGTCAGAGTTTGCAGACTTTATCATTCATGTGACTAAGGTGTTTCATCACAGAAGTGTCAGTAGTTATAAGTTGATTTTATGGCTTCCCAGAAATAATTTGCATAAACGGCGACTTTCTATTAAGTTTGTTAATACTCTCAATTAACACTGTTGTCAATTGTATAAAGTAGCTTTAGAGAAGAAAATAACCATCTATTATGATGATGATAAATAATAATAATAATAATAATTAATTATAATAATTATAATAATAATAATAATAATAATATTAATAATAATAATAATAATAATTTATTATTATTATTATTATTATTATTTTAAATTATTATTTTTATATGTATAGTATTATCATTATTATTATTATTATTTATTATTATTCTTATTATTATTATTATTATTATTATTATTATTATTCATTATTATTGTTAGTATCTGAAAATAATGAATATTTTGAATGTTATTTTTGAACCAACTGAAGAACACACTAAATTTCATTCTTTAGAACTTGCACACTTTGAGAACTCTCTGAACACAGTGAACACTTTTGAGTAACATCTTCTGACACAATGTGACACACCTTGTGAAAAAAATTTTCTGAACACCACCGTGACAACCTCGCGCACAATCTTTGGAATATACCATTAAAATCAACCCAATCGTATGAACATGTTATGAACAGTTCAAACATTTTCTAAACTAATAAAATTCTAAATGCCCATTTTCTAGAGAATGAACATTTTGAACACTTACATGCTGAACACTTTCGACTCCATATTCTGAACATCTACAACAATTTCAATTCAGAAAATGAGTCAAAGATCTACGTTATCGAACACCAGTTCTCGACATTTTCGATTTTTTCCTAACAGTAAAACTGATATACGTGGGAATTTTGCCAATGAACATTTGGAATTTAGTCCGAATGCACTGACTATGTACGCGAATGTTACACATGAAATTCAAGGGAATTTACATGAATGTTTGGAATTTACACTGAATGTATGGAACAATTTACACTGAATGTATGTGAATTTACACTGGAATGTATGGAATTTACACTGAATGTACAGGGAAATTTATATGAATATGTACAGAATTAGCATTGAATCTAACTCTGTGTTATAAATTTATTCTAGAATGTTGCGGGAATTATCACTTGGTGGATGTGAGTATGTTCAACATACTGTGAACAATGAACAGTTTGAAATTATGAAAAGATAAACAATATTTTTTTTCCCCGTGTTTTAAGCTCTTCGTGCCATGGATAAGTAAAGCTCTTGTTTGCAACAGGGGGGAAGGATAACTATAATAGAATATAATAAGCTCTTTGCTGAAGCATGATAATAAAATAAGCCTTCGTGACATGGAATAAGTCTCTTCGTGCACATGGATAAGCTCTTCGTGCACAGCGAAATAAGCTCTTCGTGCACAGAGATAAGCTCTTCGTGCACATGGAATATGCTCTTCGTGCAACTGGATATAAGCTCTTCGTGCCACATTGTTAAGCTCTTCGTGCCAGGGAATAAGCTCTTCGTGCACAGGGGAAATGAAGTAATAAGCTAATTCGTGACGCCATGTGGATAGCCTCTTGTGTGCACAGGTAGATAAGGTCTTCGTGCACAAGAGGATAAGTCTTCGTGCACATGGATATAAGCTTTCGTGCACAGGGAGGATATAAGCTCTTCGTGAAACTGGGGATCTAGCTCTTCAGCTGCATATGGAAATATTAAGCTCTTCGTACACAGGGGAATAGAAGGAGTATGCTTCTCTTCGTCTGCACATGGAATAAGCTCTATTCTTGACACATGGATAATATTATAAGCTCTTCGTGCTACAGGGATAAGGTCTTCGTTGACACAGGGATATGACTCTTCGTGCATTATGAATAAGCTCTTCGTGCACAGCTGGGAATAAGCTCTTAGTGCTCAAAGGGGGATATAGCTCTTCGTTGCACAGGGATATGATATAATAAGATAAGCTCTTCGTTGCACATTTGACTCATGGATTTAGTTGCTCTTCGTGCCACTTGGAAAATAAGCTACTCAGTGCACAGGGGATATGCTCATTCTCTTTGCACATGGGTATGAATAAATTATAAGCTCTTCGGCACATGGAATTAAGGATCTTCGTGCACATGGGATAAGCTTCTTCGTGCACCATGGAATAAGCTCTTCGTGCACAGGGAATAAGCTCTGTCGTGCACAGGGGGATAAGCTCTTCGTGCACATGGAATAAAGCATCTTCGTGCCACATGGATAAGCTCTTCTTCGTACACAGGGAATAAGCTCTTCGTGCCTGCAAATGGAACTTAGCTCGTCGGGCACCTGGTAAGAAGGCTCTCGAGTGCTCATGAGTTAAGTCTTCGTGCATCAGGGATACTAGTAGAAAAGAAGATTAATATAAATAAGCCGCTTTCGTGCACAGGGATGAAATATTATAAAATAAGCGTCTTGTTCTGCACATCGGATAAGACTCTTCGTACACAGGGAAAATATTAAGCTCTTCGTGCCACAGGGTGATCTTTGCTACTTCGTGCACTCCATGGGATAAGCTCTTCGTGCACAGGGATAAGCTCTTTGTGACAGGGAAGGATAGGATAAGCTCTCATGCACAGGGTAATAAGCTCTTCGTGCCACCACTCCGCGATAAGCTCTCCGCCATTGCTCATGGATAGCTCTTCGTTGTGCACATGGATAAGTCTTCGTTGCACATGAAAAGCTCTTCGTGCACAGGGATAAACCTATGAATTGCTCTGTCCTAAGATGTTCCGCCACGAGAGTTGCAACTTTATTAGAACACTGCGTTATCTCAAACGCTGAGTCCATCAAAGCCCTCCTTCATCCACGGTACCACAGTAGGTGTTGTTCCAGTTCTAGTAGAACACTTGATTCGCGTTTAAAGGGTGGTAATTATGGTGAGACAAGCCCAGTGTTCAGAGTGGGCGATTAATCACTCTGGAAGAAGCTCTAAGTTGAATGGGTTGGTAATTATGGTTGAATACAAGCCCAGTGTGCACGAGTGGATATCACTGAAGATGCTCTCTAGTTGAAGTGGTGGGGTGGTAAGACACCTGAAAGTGTCGCTTCTGAAGGTCCAAGAGAGTGATCGAGTAAACACGTTACGAGACAGGGAGTGTTTTTTTCAAAGCGTTAATGATGAGTGGAACACATGCACTGCGGCTCAGCATCGGGCTACAGTAGGTGGGTCGTGCTTCGCGTAGTAAATGCGGTCTTTATTCATAACATAAAGATAGTGATATATCCTTCTTCAGCATATGAGAGAAGTTCTTCAAGAGGAGATATTCTCCCGCCTGAACTTTGTAATATTCTCTCTCATGCAGCCGCTGTTACACCAATTTCCAACACATCTTGTGTTTACTTCGCACGACTTGCTAGTAGCTGCCTTTTCCCCAGCTCTTAACTTTATACTTTGTATTTCTAAAAGTATGTCTTTCCGATTTCTTTTAATTTAGTTTTAAAAGCAGAAAACCCCTTAATTAGTCAGAAGTAAGCCGTTAAACCAGCAGTAGGTTGACGTAAAGGATTTAGAAAACCGACAAGTTGAAGAAAAGAATGAAACACTAATACACAATAAAGTTTCCCAATTTTTGCTACAAGTGTCTCATTCTTCGGCACTACTGCATTCATACTTTTAATGCTATTTTCTGATATTTAAGCTCTTTGAAAACAGTAGTTGATACTTATGAAGCGGTCTGAAGGTATTTGGAAATGCTTTTTCTTGGCAGAGAAGTTTGTATGTACGCTGAAGTAGATGCCGGTGTTTTTTAAGTGACTCAGTTTTGAATAGAGTGGCATTTTATTGGATGAGTTTTAGTTTAACCTTCAGTCACTAATCTTAAAATTGGACGAACCGTTTCTTTGAAGTGGTTAGAAAAAAAAGGTAAGTAACAAATATGTAAATTTTACAAATAAGCGTTTCATCTCTCATCCTTATAAAGACGATTTTAAAGTAATATATAAAATATAAACAAGCCACTAAAGACAATATCTATACCAGGATTACAGTGTTCGGGATGGGTAGTGAACATGCGACCTGTAGCCTTAATGAATCTTTGTGCTAATGTATACACATACTTTAACCCAATTGTCCAAAGAAATGAAGTGTCTGGATAAGCTGTTACTTTTACATCCAAAGTTACATATCAATCATTTTTTTCAAACGTTTTGTATTCAGTTCAACTTCTGTTTCCTGTGGAATACATTGTTAGTTACAGTTTTTCAGACACGTAAAGTTTCAGTTATCCCCAGTGTTTGGCACCTAACTGGACTTGAAACTAACAGGACATTCGTCAGAGGACGTGAATGTTCCTCTACGTTTCTAGTCTCTACACATGTAAGATAAATCTTCTAGTGGGCGAAACGCTCCACTAATATTGTTCCTTAAAAATTGCCTTTTATTCACTGATATAAACGATATTATTTTCCTTGACGCCAGAGAGACTAATGTTTTACGCCTTTTTAGTGCGATTGATGCTCACGAATGTAAATAAGAACTGGAACTATAAATACGGGTAATTTTATATATGACTCTATGAACTTTTCAGACGTAAATTTAAGTTTTAAGAATATAGCATCACCCATTGTGCCAGATTCACTAAGTCCACCATATGCGTATGATTAACTATTATAAAAATACAGTTTTTGTTGGGGGGAAATATCATTATTATTTGATTATCACACTGGCGATTCCCCACCAAGGACAGGCCAGGGTTGCAGGGTGTGGCCGAAAAAGGAAAAACTTTCACCATCATTCACTACCCATCAACTGTCCTTGCCAGAAGGGGTTGCATTACACTACAGTTTTTAAACTGCAACATTAACACCCCCTACCATCATATTTTTTTGAGGAAAACACTTAGTTTAATAGGATGGTTGTTTTAAAAAAAATATAAACGACCAGGTTGATGGAATAAGATCACTGAAATAAATTAAAACACATGTTGCAAACTTTTGACGTAATCTTTATTGGTTCATAGAACTTGCCGGTTCTATGATCCATTCGATCTACAAATAAGATAATTGTTGCAACACTTTGTTGCAAACACTTGTGCAACACTTGTGCTACACTTGTGCATCACTTGTGCAACACTTGCGTTTGAATTTAAAGACTTATTCCACCACGTTCAGTATAATCCCATATACAAGGTATGAGAGAAATGAAAAACTAATTATTTAAATATCAAAAGACTTATTTATTCAAATATATATGAAAATTGTGTATATTTGATAAGAGTAAGATACATCATAGTAGCTCATCGCAGATGTTAAAAGACTAATGAATGGCTCCATGTTGCCACGGTGAATGTCGTAGTTCCTCCTATAGTCGTCGTGACCCACTAGCTCGAGTGATCTCTGTATGATGCCAATCCATGTCTGATCCCTTGCTGCCCTAACGACTAGAAGTCGTGTGATCTGCCAGTGTTGACGTCTCTGTATCTTGCCACGAAACCGTTTGCCAAACTTATCCATGTTAGTCATGAGATTCGGACACACGACAAACTAGCTAAGCTCACCCACGTACCTATATATGTGTCGTTTGTGTATCTGGTAATCATGCCAACAATGAGCTGGTTGAATTTGTACCCATACACAATATAACTTTCTTATTCTGGCTTCACTTGTTTGAGGAACTTTGAACCAAGTGGAACATTGCCTACACGAATGCCACCTAGAATCACCAAATAATATGGTAGACAAAATGAGTTAAGGCTGCCAAACACACAAAGTATTGAAGACCATTATTGTTTCATACTTCATGCTCATTTCAGAACCATCCAACTCAGGTAAAAAAACAAAAAATTTTATACGCCCCCCCATAACGTATTTCTATAATACATCTGATAATGTTGCATACTATTATACAATAACATCAGTGCCATCCAAAAGTGTCATATTAATTACTCCATTAACAATTCTTCGCTATAAATATTACCATACAGAAAATGTGATACACCAAATCTGATATCTATTACAATATGAAATCCCTTTTGATGCAGAGTGTGCTACCCAAATAGTAAAGATTCAATGTTACCTGAAAAAAAAAATATATTTGTTATTACGGGGCCTATGAGAAAACTTGTACTCCTTTTATATATGTATCTGTTACCTAGATCTCAGCCTTTCACCTCTCACCACCGTGTATGAGGACATCTAGATATAGATTATTCTAAGTGATTAGGCACTTCCTCGCTGCCCTCCCCCACACACTTAAACTCTTTTCCTCATTGCTCAGTTGTGTGCCCCCCCCATGCCTACTTTCTGAAATACCTTATTCTTAGACCATAACGAAATATATCATCTTCAGATTATAATCAGTGAGTCTCAGTTACACGTAAACCTTAGCAATAAATTCCATGTAAGATTAGCAGTAGAGCAGTTAATGTCCGATGAGAAAACAGTGACAGGTGAGGCAAGTACATCATCTCTTGTAGATATCCACTCAGTGTGAAGAGTCCGTAGGCAATCAGCTCTACGTGTTCCCCTTCTCTACACACATAAATCCAGGATGTCAGTTGCTGGAAACTGTAAACCCTAAATTCATAAGATGAGATCAGTGCAAATTCCATCGGTCATGAGATTTCTAATGTTTTCATTCTGTAGTAGGAGTTTATAGGATGTTGAAAGTCCGTTCAGTGTTTAAAGATAATCGCCTGAAAACCCATATCCTGAAATGGTCGAAGACTAGACCGTGCACGAACACGTGAGGGTCGATCGATGGTTAAGCTGATGTGGTGTCCGTTCAGTGGTATCGCCTACCTGGAAACGTTACTTGGGGTTTTCCCAATGGAGGATCGCCTCCATTGGACTATCCCCCCGTGAATTTATCCTCCTATAGGTCGTTCCTACCCCCAATATAGAAGATGGTTTTTCCACCGGCGCGTCACATTACCTACCGTTGTCCATGTTATGGGTTATCTTTGGTTGTGTCTGCGGATATCGTCTACGCTGCACCGCGATGTCGTTCAGTGAGCTTGACATACGGGCGGCGTCTCGTAGGGTCGACGAGTATGATGCTTCACCGGTATCATTCACGGCAGGCTGATCTGCGAGGCATATTTTTGAGACATCGTACGCATCTGCCACACGTAAGGGGACACACTTTTTGTTTTGTCTCTCATAACTCGCTCACGTATGTTTTATTTTTATAGTCACGCTTTTGATGTTATGTTTTTATCATGAAGTTTATCAGTGTGACCTCCCTCCTCCACCTTCTTCCCCCCCTAGCAAGTTCTGTCCTCCTTTCACAATAACCTCTACTCTCTTTATCTCCTTCACCAGTATCTTCCTCTTCGCCTTGTTAAAATCTTCTCCTTTCTTTTACTTACTTGCTTCTGATGATCTCAGTTCGCCGTAGATTCTTCTATATAATTTTTGCCCAGCTCTTTTTTTACGGTTGTTTTTGCCTTTTTCATTTCATAATATTTTCACATGTTAAGTTGTTTCGTTCCTCATATTTCCGTTGAAGTGTTTTCTAAAGTTTTATAACATTTCCAAATTTTATGACTCTGCTGTTGTTTTATGCTCATGCCAATTTTAACTGTACCCCCCCCCTATTCAAGTCGTTTTCTATAACAAAATATTCGCTTCATTTTTTTATTTAGTATCTCTACTACTATGTAGATTACAGTATGGAGTATAAGTAGATCGTTGATCGCGATCTTTCAATAGTCCGTACTGTTGAGGATGCATGTTTGGTCTCAGACATATTGAAGTTATGTATATCTAGCAAGCTGGGCCTTGGCTTCTGCGCCACTATCAGCGCTTGGCTATTACTGTGCCAGCTCATCAGCGCTTAGGTCTACTGGCCCACTATCAGCGCTTGTCTTCCTGGACGCACTATCAGCGCTTTGTCATTACTGGCCACATCAGCGCTTGTCTTTACTGGCCAATCATCAGCGCTTGTCTTACTGGCCACCTATCTAGCGCTTGTCCTTACTGGGCACTTTTAGCGCTTGTCTTACTGGCCAATATCAGCGCTTGTCTTACTGGCCATATCAGCGCTTGGCTTACTGGACAGTTACAGAGCTAGGCTTAGCTGCAAAGCTAATTATACAAAGTGGTTCTTTTCAGACCACCGATGGCCCTAGAAGTAGTGCGAAGTGTCAGGAACGTGTAGTAGGTTCATTGTCAATACTGAGCTCGCATCAGTGATTACTGTAGACGAAATGGTGCTTTAGTTAGAAGAAATATGTAGATAGCTCTATGCTATTGAGCAAAATGTGTGAACTGTCATTAACTTAGGTCGACTGTCGTAATTTGTAGATTAGCGAGACAGTACGGACTCTGGAAGACTTTGATAATAGTCTAGTGTAAGAGTAATTATATGTGCGATTATATGCAGTGTAAAGCAACAAGGGCGTATGATAAAATGAGACAAGTTGTGCAATATTTGGGTACTTTATTCTGGAAACATTTCGGCAGGCAAGGCAGTCTGAAGGGCAGTGACTTCTGACTCGGTGATGTAAGCCTTCTAGATAATCATCTTACTAGAAGTGTCACAGCATCTACTGCGTGTGCACCTCCAGCATGTATTGTAACAATCATGGAGCCTATGCTAAATGTTCTCACAAACGTCTAATTTGCTAGTGATCACTCAGGTAGTACATGAGAGTTGCTAGCAACAAATAGATGATGACAAGTATATCATGAAGAAAAGTTTATGATGTGAACTTTAGTATGTGATGTCTATCCAGTGTTCATCCGAAATATTACTATGTCAACACTGGAAATAATGCATTTGACACTTTCCAGTTACTATACGTCAATATATAATATAATAAGATTAATGTCTCCAACGTCTACTAGATCACAAATCCACCCCCCCCCCCCCCCCCCCCTACTCAGGTTAAGTCAATAATGGAACTAATGAATATAATATATGATAGATCAACTAGAATAGCAGATCACCGTAATAAGATTCATAATCTATACCGCAGACTCATATGAATAAATAGATAGCATGAATATATGCTACACTGAGATTGATGTATTCAAGTTTACATGTGGTAATGTATTGTAAGCATTGTCGTAGTATGCCACATATAACCTCTCTGCGATAATTGATCCGCATAAATTCCCAGATACTTCACCATTTCCTTTTATATTGACTAGACCTGGTCATCTAGTTGATACACGTTATAGTCGATGGCAGCTCCATACTTATTCTTCATACAATGCTCACTTAGCCAACCTGTTCGTGGTTGGGCGAGACTAGCCTTCTGATACATATGAGCACTGGTAATTGGAGAGTATACAACTTAATAGAAAGTCCGCAGTGCTGTTCCGAATAAAGTCATGAATGTTGTCTACTTCTTTGCATGCCACACCCCCACCCCCGCCAGGAAGCCCGAGCTCAGATTAGCGCCTGCTACCTTAACGCACCCAGCTTATGGATAACTCGATGCCGTCGCATGCCACTCAAAAGATAATGTAGTCACTTCTGCCTATTCCATCCACGCATCACACTCTTAGATCTATGACATTGCTGCAGCTTATGCATAACTAGTGCTCGCTGAAATCAGACTGAACCATTTCACAGTAATTAACTCCATACAACTCTAGAGTTCGATGATTATCTAGCAGTCGACTGAATAGATCGTTCCACCACTCTAGCTGATCTAAGATGCTGTACAAGCTAGGAACACGATGACGGATTAGACCACCGGTATCCCGTAACTCACCTAAAATAAACCCACCATGTCATCAGGGGATAAAAAAAGAGCTTGGTAGAGGCTGTGGGCTGTGTACACTAAATAGGACATGCACTTAACCTACAATAAAAATATAAACTAGACTCTTGACAAAGAGTCTGCCAACACATTTTCTTTGCGGCATGTATAACCGAATTTTGAAGTATATGGCAGCCTAGTTGAGTCTCATGCATTACTGTAGTCCTGAGTGACAACTGTACCTAGCCTTTTGCCGTGATCCCAGTCACAACGCTGACAGAGCGAAGTTGTTCATACACATTCGAGCTGTGCGAAGATAGATCCTAAAGCACACAGGTCACCAGGTTCGATGGTAAGTGTGACTCACTGCCTGAGACTATGTGACCACCTGCGATGTCTGGCCCCATAAACATCGAAATGCTACCAAAGCCATTTACCCAGCGCGAGGGCCCTTCTCTTTTTCAATGGGTAGAGTAAGCTCTCTGATGTGGCTGGAACTTAGCTGCAAAAGTATGCCTACATGGCTGCCAAATCCTTGTTCCGATTTCGTTAATAGTACCGACCCCAACCCATGTATCACAAGCATCAACCTGATAATGAAAATAGGTTTTGCGAGTAAGTCTGGATGACATGGAGATTGGCAGTGTACAGTGCACAATAATCTTTTGCTTTATCTAAAGCAGATGTGTTACATATCTGACGTCCAATTAATGGAACTTATGACTGCCGTTTAGTAAGAGAGAGTTTACAGAACGGGGCTACATATCTGAGTAAATTCTTAACAGAATCTTCTGTAAATCCCTATCATGCCTAGAACGTTGAAGAGATTTCCTATCATGAGGAATGGATAATCTTTAATCGAAAGAACTTTTAGGCAAGTTTAAGGTGCAACATTACAACTACCTACTTCATGGCTCAGAAAGTGATTAGTGGCCTGGCCAAGTACGAAGATTTAGATAATATAACTGCTTAATTGGGAATTCGTAAAAGGATCTCAAACAGCATGTCTTTAAAGTTAAGCTAGGTGTTTGATTTATTCCTTCAAGTATCAGGACACCACAACATTATCATCTAGGTATTGACTGCACGTTGCCTGCAAGTCCTTTATTAGCCTGATGGATAAGTTTGTCCTGTGATATTGAAAGAGGCGGATAAATTTTTCTTTATCCTGGTAAAGTGGTGTTTATCGTATTAACTGTATACTGTAATGCACCTCCATGTAATTACGAATGGTCAAGTTAAGATTTACTTACAGTGCCTTATCCTGTTCAAAAGTGTACCTGATAGTACCTTTAAGAGAGATTCTAATTTTGGACAACAAAAAGTCAGCTACCTACAGTTCAATTATCGTCCATCCAGAACGAGGAGATAGAGGGTAAGCATCTGTCAATATGTGACTCTCGATTCACATTAGCGTATCTGATGCACATACGAAACCCTCCATCTAGATCCCCCTTCTTTACTAGGAGATCACGCGTGAAGCCCATGGACTAAGATGACTCCTCCACTAAGACATGATTCTAACAAGAAGATATACTCAACTGCCTGAAGTAAACCATTTGCTTTATAGGCTCTTATGCCTCTGACCCCCCCCCCCCCCCACTAGCGGAGAGTTCTAATTTGGTTTTCGATTTTTCTTCCCACTATACTAGCATCTGAGTAACCTAACTACATTTTTTCGAGCCACATCGAAAAATATTAGGATATTGGAATGTCGGAAGCCCTCGGGTTAAATAGGAGTGCTTGTATTTCAGATAATCCAGCCATTAAGCAATCCCCCCCCCCCCCCCCCCCCCCCCCCCCCCCCCCCCCCCCCCCCCCCCCCCCCCCCCCCCCGGACTAGGATCCTTGAGGAGGACAGAATTTGAAAGTTTAGTATTAATTTCAGAGAGTAGAGTGCAAAGAAGTCAGTGTAGTAGTCCTCTGAGGATAGAGGACACGAGCTCATTACTAGGGACTTTATACTCTGCGTGCTATGAAAGCGGCCTTGATTTGTTAAATTCTAGTGTGTAAGTTTTTTGTTTTTGAGGTCTTATCACAGGGAATACGGAAGCTACAACATAATTTAACATCAGATAATCTACTTATATTATTTCGGTCTAGGCCCCCCCCCCCATATCCCCCGCTATAATCTAATGCTTTTTTTTCCAAGGTATGTTGCCAAGGTTATAGACGTTCCTGTCCCACTCCAAATCACCTTGGTCCTCCTGGATGGAAGGCAGTCGGAATGAATGCCCACACTTTTGTCATAACTCATGCTATCATCCTTACTATGAGCTATTCTTTTAGGTTAGCCGTGGCCTAACTCTATACTGTGCCCACTCTAGACTCACAAGGATGACGGGTTCGTAGAGTGCTGAGCTTAGTCTTTCTCCCATCCATCCTTTCATTTTGAGCACCCGAAGCAAGGAACACCTCGCTACATTGTGCCCAATGTATCAGCTCTAAACGGACTACATACCCTGTAATGACCTCTTGCACGATCTCTCGTAACTGAGAATAGACAACATACGGCATAGAGATTCATCCCAATCTGTTCGGAAAGTGCCATGACCCCAAAACTTACTCTGATCATTGATTTTTAAATGTTTGGCTTGCTGAATCTTCCAAGGCGCTACTTGCGGACTTGAGTGGTGATAGGCATGTGCGTATAAGCTTTGACCTGCAACATTATACCAATAGACTTCTAGTTTAATACTTCCCTAATTGCTTTCGGACCAGTGTAAGTATGAGTACCTTGCTTCACTCTGTTAACTAGTTTTACGAGACTGCCCCCCCTCAAACAAGTAAATTGAATTTGTTATTAAACTTTGAAGAATATAGATTCCTTTTTACGTTATTGTATACTACGCATTTAGGGACTCGCCTTAGGATATCTGGTTACTTTATCCATAATTGTAATAATTACTGATTTCTCCAGACTTTGACTTTAGGTAGTGAACCTACCAATCTATATAATTAAATCTGCCCAAAAGGAATTCTCATCAGAGGTATGGGATGGGAGAGGTGACTAGGTTAATATGAATGTCCAGGAGTATTTCAACTTGCCTGACATTCCTCGCAACATCCTATATGATCTTCACATAACTTTCTTTAATGTTGGCAATTAAATTCTTTTATTTTTGTGATTCTATACATGGGTTTTGTAAATTCCTAAGTAGACCTCAATGATGATAACGTATTTATGAGCCTATATTTATATATCTGATGGTCTATACTTGAGTTGAACCAACTAACCTGTCGTTTATAATTTGCCTGGCCCTCATGTCTACTTACCAGTTACAGTGCATACCAAATAATCATTTTAACTTCTACTTGCACTGGATGACCCAAGAGGATTTACCATGGCTGCCTCAAAAGTCTGATATTTTAACGAAGGGTCCTTTACGTTGTTTCCTCCCGCGTAAGGACAGTCCCTCGCCGCATGGAAACGAAGGAGACAATCCTGTGACAATCCAATCGCAACCTAAGGATTTTTAAAGAGGACCTGATCGGGGTCTTCTGTTTCACTGATTTACGAGACTCACGCCGCCGGATGGAATCAGTCGTCTCAGTAAATACAACCCCCCGTCCCCCCCCCCCCCCCCCCCACCCCCCCCCTCTGGCTATTCCGAGTTCGCGAGTCGTCCAAGGATGTGTCAACATTCTCCAGAACAACCTACTTGGGATGTTTGCCCGAGATTTTGGCCAACTGGAGAAGCATTAATCATTATAGGTTCAGGACACGAAGTACAGTAGTAATGTATCTTCCCCCTCGCTCGTACATAACATGGGCATATTTTCTATGGAAATCCTTTGAGATACCTACAGTCAGGCTACCCAGTGTAATTATTTGCCCACATTTGTACAAAAATTTTTGCAAAGAACCTAGTAATATATAGCTCATCCTGATATAGCTTCCAATAATAACTGTAGGAATTCAAGGAAGTATTCTTGAAGAGGGGTTATATTCTTCTCTGACAATTGTGAGTCCAATTATTGTCTCCAGTATCTCTAACAATGTGTATTTTACTTTAGTTGGTCTGAGTGTTCTGAAGGGAAATAAGAGCTTTCGCAATAATTAAGGGGCCATTACCTTTTTCTACTTCTATGGGGTAGGGAAAAATAGTTATCTAGGGATATTAGAGATTTTTCCCGATGGCGTTGCACGTTTTTGAGTTCGAGGCAGTCTGGAACTGAATCATGACCTACTTTTATTACACCTGAAGCAGGACGACAGGCTTAGCCCTTATACTCCCTGATGACGTTGCAAGATGGTGTCGTTCTGGCTGGATGCCTCTCTGGATATATGTTGTCGAGATGCTCCATAAGTAGTTTGCCTCTCCGCAGGGGGACCATATAGTTGAGAAGCGTGGCTCACAGTCTGTGATCTTATTTGGGATGTCGTAGACGCTCTCCCCTCCGGCTGGCCACATTCATTCTACCAATGTTGTCGATCTTCTGCCACGCCAGACTGTGAAAAGAGAGGAAGGACCGCTCGGACAAGGAGCAGTTTGTTCTCGAAGGTTATCAGCCAACCTTGGCCGCCTCACATGCAGTGGTTAAGTCACGTCCTGTCAGAAAGAAACGAACTCTGCGTCCCACAGACTCCAGCAGGTTATACCTCAATCAGAATAAGATGAACACCAGCACACTCCTCAAAGTTAGAGACACACTCGCTTATTTCTACCAGGCTGGATAAAAAGACTTTGGTTGTGCTGTCTCACAAAGTCACCAGGGATTAGACAAGCTGCGCCTGTCATTTGAAGGTCTTTACGAGTATTTACGAAATGAAGGGATACATGTATATGCTCCAAACTCGTGGTCTTAACTACTTGATAATCAGAGAATTCAGCCGGCAGTTAATCCGACGGTAAATTCATCTGTGCCTTACCCAATAATGCTGATACAGACCAACGCTGCCCAGTGCTGTATCGGCCACCCTCAAGGCTCGAGCCTGATTTTCGAAGCCCTTTCGAAAAATTGCTCTGGTTCGGCCTCATAAAAGCGGGGAACAAGCTGTCCTGCTTTTTGTAAGATGAACTCGCTTACTGAATGCGAAAAAACTGCCTCCATTTTCTCTTTCCACTATCAAATTCTTCCCCTGCGAATGCTCTCTGCTTCCCTACGTTTGCTCAAGATTGATTTTTGCCAGCTGAAGTGCCAACGGACGTCGGATTCACCCTGAGACAAACCATGTGCATATACTGACCATTTTGCTCCGTAGGTGTATAATCTTCCTCCTGCGAAGAACATTAGTTGTTTTTGCCCTAGCTCCTCGTAGTAGAGGGAGGACCGTCTGATGGGCCATCTCTTCTTAATAAGTATGCAGCAATAAGTGAAACGCAGTTGCCGCAGCTGTAAGAGTGCGTTTTATAGGAATGCCAATGGAACGAGCAAGTTGCCAACAACGCTGTAGGGACCAATTTGGTAGGTCTATGCAAAGTATATGCCGACACCAGGCGTCTGACTGTCTAGGTCGGCCATAAGTTATTCGCTATGCCAGTACGAATACCCCACGTAACACGTTAATTTGTCAGAACACGCTTAGCTACGATACAGCTAGATTGCAAAATACGCATACAAGCACCGCCGATGACACAAGAGACCGTAGCCGAAGCGAGCACACTGGGAACAAGCTAAGTAGCGAGCTGCTGAACGGATCACACAATAGCAAGGCCCACCCCGACTGATAACCCCCCACCCCCCGCCAACTGACACGCATAAATTTGGTAAGCGAAGCGTAAACAGCAAGCTACACAATGTTCTGTGCCTACAAGCTTATACCCTAAGCTCAACCGTTTCTATATAGTCAGAGCTCTCGGTACAGGCTACCATATTACACCCCATCTATTCCGCATCCTGAATAGGGACAGCATGTAAGCCATAGTTCTGTGTCTTCCTTTGCGGATGACACCCGAATTGTACCATGACAGTGTCCTTCACATATCGAAGGAATACCCCTGACTCCATGTGGAAATCAACCAATTCTTCAAACGATCCACTCCGAAACAATATAAGTCAATGAAGAGAACATTGAGAAACTACTAAGATATGGAAAATTTGAGGAAATAAAAACTGTATCAGAGTATACAACAAATTCTAACCATACAATAGTAATGTGAGGAACCTGGGAGCTGGTGACCATGTAGTCAGGAGTACCTAGGGATCGAAATGGTGGACCTTGTGTCTAGGAGTCTGGGGATCGAACTGGTGGCCTTGTGTCAGGAGTGCTAGGGATCGAACTGGTGGCCTTGTGTCAGGAAGTACTGGGGGATCGAACTGGTACCATGTGTCAGGAGTATGGGGATCGAACTGGTGACTTGTGTCAGGAGTACTGGGGATCGAACTGGTGGCCTTTTTGGTTTTTTTCCCCCCCCCCCCCCCCCCCCCCCCCCCCCCCCCCCCCCCCCCCCCCCCCCCCCCCCCCCACCCCCCCCCCCCCCCCCTGGAGTATTGTGGATCGAACTGGTGACTTGTGTCAGGAGTACATTGGGATCGAAAATGGTGACCTTGATGCCAGGAATACTTGAGCTCGAATTGGTGACCTTGTGTCAGGTGTACTGGGGATCGAACTGGTAACATTGTATCAGGAATAATGGAGATCAAAACTGGCTGACCTTGTATCAGGAGTAAGGGATCGAATGGTAACATTGATCAGCAGTACTGGCGGAACGGAATCAGCTTCATAATCATCAACCAGTTGTTAAACTTAATGTCAGAGTTTGCAGACTTTATCATTCATGTGACTAAGGTGTTTCATCACAGAAGTGTCAGTAGTTATAAGTTGATTTTATGGCTTCCCAGAAATAATTTGCATAAACGGCGACTTTCTATTAAGTTTGTTAATACTCTCAATTAACACTGTTGTCAATTGTATAAAGTAGCTTTAGAGAAGAAAATAACCATCTATTATGATGATGATAAATAATAATAATAATAATAATTAATTATAATAATTATAATAATAATAATAATAATAATATTAATAATAATAATAATAATAATTTATTATTATTATTATTATTATTATTTTAAATTATTATTTTTATATGTATAGTATTATCATTATTATTATTATTATTTATTATTATTCTTATTATTATTATTATTATTATTATTATTATTATTCATTATTATTGTTAGTATCTGAAAATAATGAATATTTTGAATGTTATTTTTGAACCAACTGAAGAACACACTAAATTTCATTCTTTAGAACTTGCACACTTTGAGAACTCTCTGAACACAGTGAACACTTTTGAGTAACATCTTCTGACACAATGTGACACACCTTGTGAAAAAAATTTTCTGAACACCACCGTGACAACCTCGCGCACAATCTTTGGAATATACCATTAAAATCAACCCAATCGTATGAACATGTTATGAACAGTTCAAACATTTTCTAAACTAATAAAATTCTAAATGCCCATTTTCTAGAGAATGAACATTTTGAACACTTACATGCTGAACACTTTCGACTCCATATTCTGAACATCTACAACAATTTCAATTCAGAAAATGAGTCAAAGATCTACGTTATCGAACACCAGTTCTCGACATTTTCGATTTTTTCCTAACAGTAAAACTGATATACGTGGGAATTTTGCCAATGAACATTTGGAATTTAGTCCGAATGCACTGACTATGTACGCGAATGTTACACATGAAATTCAAGGGAATTTACATGAATGTTTGGAATTTACACTGAATGTATGGAACAATTTACACTGAATGTATGTGAATTTACACTGGAATGTATGGAATTTACACTGAATGTACAGGGAAATTTATATGAATATGTACAGAATTAGCATTGAATCTAACTCTGTGTTATAAATTTATTCTAGAATGTTGCGGGAATTATCACTTGGTGGATGTGAGTATGTTCAACATACTGTGAACAATGAACAGTTTGAAATTATGAAAAGATAAACAATATTTTTTTTCCCCGTGTTTTAAGCTCTTCGTGCCATGGATAAGTAAAGCTCTTGTTTGCAACAGGGGGGAAGGATAACTATAATAGAATATAATAAGCTCTTTGCTGAAGCATGATAATAAAATAAGCCTTCGTGACATGGAATAAGTCTCTTCGTGCACATGGATAAGCTCTTCGTGCACAGCGAAATAAGCTCTTCGTGCACAGAGATAAGCTCTTCGTGCACATGGAATATGCTCTTCGTGCAACTGGATATAAGCTCTTCGTGCCACATTGTTAAGCTCTTCGTGCCAGGGAATAAGCTCTTCGTGCACAGGGGAAATGAAGTAATAAGCTAATTCGTGACGCCATGTGGATAGCCTCTTGTGTGCACAGGTAGATAAGGTCTTCGTGCACAAGAGGATAAGTCTTCGTGCACATGGATATAAGCTTTCGTGCACAGGGAGGATATAAGCTCTTCGTGAAACTGGGGATCTAGCTCTTCAGCTGCATATGGAAATATTAAGCTCTTCGTACACAGGGGAATAGAAGGAGTATGCTTCTCTTCGTCTGCACATGGAATAAGCTCTATTCTTGACACATGGATAATATTATAAGCTCTTCGTGCTACAGGGATAAGGTCTTCGTTGACACAGGGATATGACTCTTCGTGCATTATGAATAAGCTCTTCGTGCACAGCTGGGAATAAGCTCTTAGTGCTCAAAGGGGGATATAGCTCTTCGTTGCACAGGGATATGATATAATAAGATAAGCTCTTCGTTGCACATTTGACTCATGGATTTAGTTGCTCTTCGTGCCACTTGGAAAATAAGCTACTCAGTGCACAGGGGATATGCTCATTCTCTTTGCACATGGGTATGAATAAATTATAAGCTCTTCGGCACATGGAATTAAGGATCTTCGTGCACATGGGATAAGCTTCTTCGTGCACCATGGAATAAGCTCTTCGTGCACAGGGAATAAGCTCTGTCGTGCACAGGGGGATAAGCTCTTCGTGCACATGGAATAAAGCATCTTCGTGCCACATGGATAAGCTCTTCTTCGTACACAGGGAATAAGCTCTTCGTGCCTGCAAATGGAACTTAGCTCGTCGGGCACCTGGTAAGAAGGCTCTCGAGTGCTCATGAGTTAAGTCTTCGTGCATCAGGGATACTAGTAGAAAAGAAGATTAATATAAATAAGCCGCTTTCGTGCACAGGGATGAAATATTATAAAATAAGCGTCTTGTTCTGCACATCGGATAAGACTCTTCGTACACAGGGAAAATATTAAGCTCTTCGTGCCACAGGGTGATCTTTGCTACTTCGTGCACTCCATGGGATAAGCTCTTCGTGCACAGGGATAAGCTCTTTGTGACAGGGAAGGATAGGATAAGCTCTCATGCACAGGGTAATAAGCTCTTCGTGCCACCACTCCGCGATAAGCTCTCCGCCATTGCTCATGGATAGCTCTTCGTTGTGCACATGGATAAGTCTTCGTTGCACATGAAAAGCTCTTCGTGCACAGGGATAAACCTATGAATTGCTCTGTCCTAAGATGTTCCGCCACGAGAGTTGCAACTTTATTAGAACACTGCGTTATCTCAAACGCTGAGTCCATCAAAGCCCTCCTTCATCCACGGTACCACAGTAGGTGTTGTTCCAGTTCTAGTAGAACACTTGATTCGCGTTTAAAGGGTGGTAATTATGGTGAGACAAGCCCAGTGTTCAGAGTGGGCGATTAATCACTCTGGAAGAAGCTCTAAGTTGAATGGGTTGGTAATTATGGTTGAATACAAGCCCAGTGTGCACGAGTGGATATCACTGAAGATGCTCTCTAGTTGAAGTGGTGGGGTGGTAAGACACCTGAAAGTGTCGCTTCTGAAGGTCCAAGAGAGTGATCGAGTAAACACGTTACGAGACAGGGAGTGTTTTTTTCAAAGCGTTAATGATGAGTGGAACACATGCACTGCGGCTCAGCATCGGGCTACAGTAGGTGGGTCGTGCTTCGCGTAGTAAATGCGGTCTTTATTCATAACATAAAGATAGTGATATATCCTTCTTCAGCATATGAGAGAAGTTCTTCAAGAGGAGATATTCTCCCGCCTGAACTTTGTAATATTCTCTCTCATGCAGCCGCTGTTACACCAATTTCCAACACATCTTGTGTTTACTTCGCACGACTTGCTAGTAGCTGCCTTTTCCCCAGCTCTTAACTTTATACTTTGTATTTCTAAAAGTATGTCTTTCCGATTTCTTTTAATTTAGTTTTAAAAGCAGAAAACCCCTTAATTAGTCAGAAGTAAGCCGTTAAACCAGCAGTAGGTTGACGTAAAGGATTTAGAAAACCGACAAGTTGAAGAAAAGAATGAAACACTAATACACAATAAAGTTTCCCAATTTTTGCTACAAGTGTCTCATTCTTCGGCACTACTGCATTCATACTTTTAATGCTATTTTCTGATATTTAAGCTCTTTGAAAACAGTAGTTGATACTTATGAAGCGGTCTGAAGGTATTTGGAAATGCTTTTTCTTGGCAGAGAAGTTTGTATGTACGCTGAAGTAGATGCCGGTGTTTTTTAAGTGACTCAGTTTTGAATAGAGTGGCATTTTATTGGATGAGTTTTAGTTTAACCTTCAGTCACTAATCTTAAAATTGGACGAACCGTTTCTTTGAAGTGGTTAGAAAAAAAAGGTAAGTAACAAATATGTAAATTTTACAAATAAGCGTTTCATCTCTCATCCTTATAAAGACGATTTTAAAGTAATATATAAAATATAAACAAGCCACTAAAGACAATATCTATACCAGGATTACAGTGTTCGGGATGGGTAGTGAACATGCGACCTGTAGCCTTAATGAATCTTTGTGCTAATGTATACACATACTTTAACCCAATTGTCCAAAGAAATGAAGTGTCTGGATAAGCTGTTACTTTTACATCCAAAGTTACATATCAATCATTTTTTTCAAACGTTTTGTATTCAGTTCAACTTCTGTTTCCTGTGGAATACATTGTTAGTTACAGTTTTTCAGACACGTAAAGTTTCAGTTATCCCCAGTGTTTGGCACCTAACTGGACTTGAAACTAACAGGACATTCGTCAGAGGACGTGAATGTTCCTCTACGTTTCTAGTCTCTACACATGTAAGATAAATCTTCTAGTGGGCGAAACGCTCCACTAATATTGTTCCTTAAAAATTGCCTTTTATTCACTGATATAAACGATATTATTTTCCTTGACGCCAGAGAGACTAATGTTTTACGCCTTTTTAGTGCGATTGATGCTCACGAATGTAAATAAGAACTGGAACTATAAATACGGGTAATTTTATATATGACTCTATGAACTTTTCAGACGTAAATTTAAGTTTTAAGAATATAGCATCACCCATTGTGCCAGATTCACTAAGTCCACCATATGCGTATGATTAACTATTATAAAAATACAGTTTTTGTTGGGGGGAAATATCATTATTATTTGATTATCACACTGGCGATTCCCCACCAAGGACAGGCCAGGGTTGCAGGGTGTGGCCGAAAAAGGAAAAACTTTCACCATCATTCACTACCCATCAACTGTCCTTGCCAGAAGGGGTTGCATTACACTACAGTTTTTAAACTGCAACATTAACACCCCCTACCATCATATTTTTTTGAGGAAAACACTTAGTTTAATAGGATGGTTGTTTTAAAAAAAATATAAACGACCAGGTTGATGGAATAAGATCACTGAAATAAATTAAAACACATGTTGCAAACTTTTGACGTAATCTTTATTGGTTCATAGAACTTGCCGGTTCTATGATCCATTCGATCTACAAATAAGATAATTGTTGCAACACTTTGTTGCAAACACTTGTGCAACACTTGTGCTACACTTGTGCATCACTTGTGCAACACTTGCGTTTGAATTTAAAGACTTATTCCACCACGTTCAGTATAATCCCATATACAAGGTATGAGAGAAATGAAAAACTAATTATTTAAATATCAAAAGACTTATTTATTCAAATATATATGAAAATTGTGTATATTTGATAAGAGTAAGATACATCATAGTAGCTCATCGCAGATGTTAAAAGACTAATGAATGGCTCCATGTTGCCACGGTGAATGTCGTAGTTCCTCCTATAGTCGTCGTGACCCACTAGCTCGAGTGATCTCTGTATGATGCCAATCCATGTCTGATCCCTTGCTGCCCTAACGACTAGAAGTCGTGTGATCTGCCAGTGTTGACGTCTCTGTATCTTGCCACGAAACCGTTTGCCAAACTTATCCATGTTAGTCATGAGATTCGGACACACGACAAACTAGCTAAGCTCACCCACGTACCTATATATGTGTCGTTTGTGTATCTGGTAATCATGCCAACAATGAGCTGGTTGAATTTGTACCCATACACAATATAACTTTCTTATTCTGGCTTCACTTGTTTGAGGAACTTTGAACCAAGTGGAACATTGCCTACACGAATGCCACCTAGAATCACCAAATAATATGGTAGACAAAATGAGTTAAGGCTGCCAAACACACAAAGTATTGAAGACCATTATTGTTTCATACTTCATGCTCATTTCAGAACCATCCAACTCAGGTAAAAAAACAAAAAATTTTATACGCCCCCCCATAACGTATTTCTATAATACATCTGATAATGTTGCATACTATTATACAATAACATCAGTGCCATCCAAAAGTGTCATATTAATTACTCCATTAACAATTCTTCGCTATAAATATTACCATACAGAAAATGTGATACACCAAATCTGATATCTATTACAATATGAAATCCCTTTTGATGCAGAGTGTGCTACCCAAATAGTAAAGATTCAATGTTACCTGAAAAAAAAAATATATTTGTTATTACGGGGCCTATGAGAAAACTTGTACTCCTTTTATATATGTATCTGTTACCTAGATCTCAGCCTTTCACCTCTCACCACCGTGTATGAGGACATCTAGATATAGATTATTCTAAGTGATTAGGCACTTCCTCGCTGCCCTCCCCCACACACTTAAACTCTTTTCCTCATTGCTCAGTTGTGTGCCCCCCCCATGCCTACTTTCTGAAATACCTTATTCTTAGACCATAACGAAATATATCATCTTCAGATTATAATCAGTGAGTCTCAGTTACACGTAAACCTTAGCAATAAATTCCATGTAAGATTAGCAGTAGAGCAGTTAATGTCCGATGAGAAAACAGTGACAGGTGAGGCAAGTACATCATCTCTTGTAGATATCCACTCAGTGTGAAGAGTCCGTAGGCAATCAGCTCTACGTGTTCCCCTTCTCTACACACATAAATCCAGGATGTCAGTTGCTGGAAACTGTAAACCCTAAATTCATAAGATGAGATCAGTGCAAATTCCATCGGTCATGAGATTTCTAATGTTTTCATTCTGTAGTAGGAGTTTATAGGATGTTGAAAGTCCGTTCAGTGTTTAAAGATAATCGCCTGAAAACCCATATCCTGAAATGGTCGAAGACTAGACCGTGCACGAACACGTGAGGGTCGATCGATGGTTAAGCTGATGTGGTGTCCGTTCAGTGGTATCGCCTACCTGGAAACGTTACTTGGGGTTTTCCCAATGGAGGATCGCCTCCATTGGACTATCCCCCCGTGAATTTATCCTCCTATAGGTCGTTCCTACCCCCAATATAGAAGATGGTTTTTCCACCGGCGCGTCACATTACCTACCGTTGTCCATGTTATGGGTTATCTTTGGTTGTGTCTGCGGATATCGTCTACGCTGCACCGCGATGTCGTTCAGTGAGCTTGACATACGGGCGGCGTCTCGTAGGGTCGACGAGTATGATGCTTCACCGGTATCATTCACGGCAGGCTGATCTGCGAGGCATATTTTTGAGACATCGTACGCATCTGCCACACGTAAGGGGACACACTTTTTGTTTTGTCTCTCATAACTCGCTCACGTATGTTTTATTTTTATAGTCACGCTTTTGATGTTATGTTTTTATCATGAAGTTTATCAGTGTGACCTCCCTCCTCCACCTTCTTCCCCCCCTAGCAAGTTCTGTCCTCCTTTCACAATAACCTCTACTCTCTTTATCTCCTTCACCAGTATCTTCCTCTTCGCCTTGTTAAAATCTTCTCCTTTCTTTTACTTACTTGCTTCTGATGATCTCAGTTCGCCGTAGATTCTTCTATATAATTTTTGCCCAGCTCTTTTTTTACGGTTGTTTTTGCCTTTTTCATTTCATAATATTTTCACATGTTAAGTTGTTTCGTTCCTCATATTTCCGTTGAAGTGTTTTCTAAAGTTTTATAACATTTCCAAATTTTATGACTCTGCTGTTGTTTTATGCTCATGCCAATTTTAACTGTACCCCCCCCCTATTCAAGTCGTTTTCTATAACAAAATATTCGCTTCATTTTTTTATTTAGTATCTCTACTACTATGTAGATTACAGTATGGAGTATAAGTAGATCGTTGATCGCGATCTTTCAATAGTCCGTACTGTTGAGGATGCATGTTTGGTCTCAGACATATTGAAGTTATGTATATCTAGCAAGCTGGGCCTTGGCTTCTGCGCCACTATCAGCGCTTGGCTATTACTGTGCCAGCTCATCAGCGCTTAGGTCTACTGGCCCACTATCAGCGCTTGTCTTCCTGGACGCACTATCAGCGCTTTGTCATTACTGGCCACATCAGCGCTTGTCTTTACTGGCCAATCATCAGCGCTTGTCTTACTGGCCACCTATCTAGCGCTTGTCCTTACTGGGCACTTTTAGCGCTTGTCTTACTGGCCAATATCAGCGCTTGTCTTACTGGCCATATCAGCGCTTGGCTTACTGGACAGTTACAGAGCTAGGCTTAGCTGCAAAGCTAATTATACAAAGTGGTTCTTTTCAGACCACCGATGGCCCTAGAAGTAGTGCGAAGTGTCAGGAACGTGTAGTAGGTTCATTGTCAATACTGAGCTCGCATCAGTGATTACTGTAGACGAAATGGTGCTTTAGTTAGAAGAAATATGTAGATAGCTCTATGCTATTGAGCAAAATGTGTGAACTGTCATTAACTTAGGTCGACTGTCGTAATTTGTAGATTAGCGAGACAGTACGGACTCTGGAAGACTTTGATAATAGTCTAGTGTAAGAGTAATTATATGTGCGATTATATGCAGTGTAAAGCAACAAGGGCGTATGATAAAATGAGACAAGTTGTGCAATATTTGGGTACTTTATTCTGGAAACATTTCGGCAGGCAAGGCAGTCTGAAGGGCAGTGACTTCTGACTCGGTGATGTAAGCCTTCTAGATAATCATCTTACTAGAAGTGTCACAGCATCTACTGCGTGTGCACCTCCAGCATGTATTGTAACAATCATGGAGCCTATGCTAAATGTTCTCACAAACGTCTAATTTGCTAGTGATCACTCAGGTAGTACATGAGAGTTGCTAGCAACAAATAGATGATGACAAGTATATCATGAAGAAAAGTTTATGATGTGAACTTTAGTATGTGATGTCTATCCAGTGTTCATCCGAAATATTACTATGTCAACACTGGAAATAATGCATTTGACACTTTCCAGTTACTATACGTCAATATATAATATAATAAGATTAATGTCTCCAACGTCTACTAGATCACAAATCCACCCCCCCCCCCCCCCCCCCCTACTCAGGTTAAGTCAATAATGGAACTAATGAATATAATATATGATAGATCAACTAGAATAGCAGATCACCGTAATAAGATTCATAATCTATACCGCAGACTCATATGAATAAATAGATAGCATGAATATATGCTACACTGAGATTGATGTATTCAAGTTTACATGTGGTAATGTATTGTAAGCATTGTCGTAGTATGCCACATATAACCTCTCTGCGATAATTGATCCGCATAAATTCCCAGATACTTCACCATTTCCTTTTATATTGACTAGACCTGGTCATCTAGTTGATACACGTTATAGTCGATGGCAGCTCCATACTTATTCTTCATACAATGCTCACTTAGCCAACCTGTTCGTGGTTGGGCGAGACTAGCCTTCTGATACATATGAGCACTGGTAATTGGAGAGTATACAACTTAATAGAAAGTCCGCAGTGCTGTTCCGAATAAAGTCATGAATGTTGTCTACTTCTTTGCATGCCACACCCCCACCCCCGCCAGGAAGCCCGAGCTCAGATTAGCGCCTGCTACCTTAACGCACCCAGCTTATGGATAACTCGATGCCGTCGCATGCCACTCAAAAGATAATGTAGTCACTTCTGCCTATTCCATCCACGCATCACACTCTTAGATCTATGACATTGCTGCAGCTTATGCATAACTAGTGCTCGCTGAAATCAGACTGAACCATTTCACAGTAATTAACTCCATACAACTCTAGAGTTCGATGATTATCTAGCAGTCGACTGAATAGATCGTTCCACCACTCTAGCTGATCTAAGATGCTGTACAAGCTAGGAACACGATGACGGATTAGACCACCGGTATCCCGTAACTCACCTAAAATAAACCCACCATGTCATCAGGGGATAAAAAAAGAGCTTGGTAGAGGCTGTGGGCTGTGTACACTAAATAGGACATGCACTTAACCTACAATAAAAATATAAACTAGACTCTTGACAAAGAGTCTGCCAACACATTTTCTTTGCGGCATGTATAACCGAATTTTGAAGTATATGGCAGCCTAGTTGAGTCTCATGCATTACTGTAGTCCTGAGTGACAACTGTACCTAGCCTTTTGCCGTGATCCCAGTCACAACGCTGACAGAGCGAAGTTGTTCATACACATTCGAGCTGTGCGAAGATAGATCCTAAAGCACACAGGTCACCAGGTTCGATGGTAAGTGTGACTCACTGCCTGAGACTATGTGACCACCTGCGATGTCTGGCCCCATAAACATCGAAATGCTACCAAAGCCATTTACCCAGCGCGAGGGCCCTTCTCTTTTTCAATGGGTAGAGTAAGCTCTCTGATGTGGCTGGAACTTAGCTGCAAAAGTATGCCTACATGGCTGCCAAATCCTTGTTCCGATTTCGTTAATAGTACCGACCCCAACCCATGTATCACAAGCATCAACCTGATAATGAAAATAGGTTTTGCGAGTAAGTCTGGATGACATGGAGATTGGCAGTGTACAGTGCACAATAATCTTTTGCTTTATCTAAAGCAGATGTGTTACATATCTGACGTCCAATTAATGGAACTTATGACTGCCGTTTAGTAAGAGAGAGTTTACAGAACGGGGCTACATATCTGAGTAAATTCTTAACAGAATCTTCTGTAAATCCCTATCATGCCTAGAACGTTGAAGAGATTTCCTATCATGAGGAATGGATAATCTTTAATCGAAAGAACTTTTAGGCAAGTTTAAGGTGCAACATTACAACTACCTACTTCATGGCTCAGAAAGTGATTAGTGGCCTGGCCAAGTACGAAGATTTAGATAATATAACTGCTTAATTGGGAATTCGTAAAAGGATCTCAAACAGCATGTCTTTAAAGTTAAGCTAGGTGTTTGATTTATTCCTTCAAGTATCAGGACACCACAACATTATCATCTAGGTATTGACTGCACGTTGCCTGCAAGTCCTTTATTAGCCTGATGGATAAGTTTGTCCTGTGATATTGAAAGAGGCGGATAAATTTTTCTTTATCCTGGTAAAGTGGTGTTTATCGTATTAACTGTATACTGTAATGCACCTCCATGTAATTACGAATGGTCAAGTTAAGATTTACTTA
>NW_026507274.1:0-20595 GCF_026875155.1 Cherax quadricarinatus
TCATAGTAATCCTTGTACATCAGAGTAATCCCTCTACATCAGAGTAATCCCTCTACATCATAGTAATCCTTGTACATTAAAGTAATCCTTGTACATCAGAGTAATCCTTGTACATCAGAGTAATCCCTCTACATCAGAGTAATCCTTGTACATTAAAGTAATCCTTGTACATTAAAGTAATCCTTGTACATCAGAGTAATCCCTCTACATCAGAGTAATCCCTCTACATCATAGTAATCCTTGTACATTAAAGTAATCCTTGTACATTAAAGTAATCCTTGTACATCAAAGTAATCCCTCTACATCAAAGTAATCCTTGTACATCAAAGTAATCCTTGTACATCAAAGTAATCCCTCTACATCAAAGTAATCCTTGTACATCAAAGTAATCCTTGTACATCAAAGTAATCCTTGTACATCAAAGTAATCCTTGTACATCAAAGTAATCCCTCTACATCAAAGTAATCCTTGTACATCAAAGTAATCCTTGTACATCAGAGTAATCCTTGTACATCAAAGTAATCCTTGTTCATCAGAGTAATCCTTGTACATCAAAGTAATCCTTGTACATCAAAGTAATCCTTGTACATCAAAGTAATCCTTGTACATCAGAGTAATCCTTGTACATCAAAGTAATCCTTGTACATCAAAGTAATCCTTGTACATCAGAGTAATCCTTGTACCTCAAAGTAATCCTTGTACATCAGAGTAATCCTTGTACATCAAAGTAATCCTTGTACATCAGAGTAATCCTTGTACATCAAAGTAATCCTTGTACATCAAAGTAATCCTTGTACATCAGAGTAATCCTTGTACATCAAAGTAATCCTTGTTCATCAGAGTAATCCTTGTACATCAAAGTAATCCTTGTACCTCAAAGTAATCCTTGTACATCAGAGTAATCCTTGTACATCAAAGTAATCCTTGTACATCAGAGTAATCCTTGTACATCAAAGTAATCCTTGTACATCAAAGTAATCCTTGTACATCAGAGTAATCCTTGTACATCAAAGTAATCCTTGTACATCAGAGTAATCCTTGTACATCAAAGTAATCCTTGTACATCAAAGTAATCCTTGTACATCAGAGTAATCCTTGTACATCAAAGTAATCCTTGTACATCAGAGTAATCCTTGTACATCAAAGTAATCCTTGTACCTCAAAGTAATCCTCTAAAGTCTTCTGTGTGACCCTTCTGGGTTTTCCACTTCCTAATGTTAATAATAATAATAATAATAATTATCATCATCAGAGCACACGTGTCTTCACTTCCGGTGCGAGGCGACTAATTTCTGCGTGGACCGGAAGTTGACGTGTGACGGTGTCAACCATTGTGGTGACGGCAGTGACGAGTCTACCACCCTGGCTCGCTGTCCACGTGAGTGTCTACTTGTCTACCCTACCACCACCCTGGTCTAGTATAACGTGAGTGTCTACCCCGTCTACCACCACCCTGGTCTACTATAACGTAATGTGTCTACTTGTCTACCCCGTCTACCACCGCCCTTATCTAGTATAACGTGAGTGTCTACCCCGTCTACCACCACCCTGGTCTAGTATACGTGAGTGTCTACCCCGTCTACCACCACCCTGGTCTAGTATAACGTGAGTGTCTACCCCGTCTATCACCACCCTGGTCTAGTATAACGTGAGTGTCTACCCCGTCTACCACCACCCTGGTCTAGTATACGTGAGTGTCTACCCCGTCTACCACCACCCTGGTCTAGTATAACGTGAGTGTCTACCCCGTCTACCACCACCCTGGTCTAGTATACGTGAGTGTCTACCCCGTCTACCACCACCCTGGTCTAGTATAACGTGAGTGTCTACCCCGTCTATCACCACCCTGGTCTAGTATAACGTGAGTGTCTACCCCGTCTACCACCACCCTGGTCTAGTATAACGTGAGTGTCTACCCCGTCTATCACCACCCTGGTCTAGTATAACGTGAGTGTCTACTTTACCATGTCTATCACCACCCTGGTCTACTATAACGTGTCTACTTGTCTATCCTGTCGACCACCACCATGGTCTATAACGTGTCTACTTGTCTACCCTGTTTACCACCACCCTGGTCTACTATAACATAAGTATCTACTTGTCTACCATGTCTATCACCACCCTTGTCTACTATAATGTGTCTACTTGTCTACCCTGTCGACCACCACCCTGGTCTACTGTAGCATGTCTGGTTGTCTACCCACTCTTCTATCTACCTGGCTCATTCTACTTATCTACCCATTCTTCTACCACCCCGTAGTTATCTTGAGCATCTATAAGTTTACCCATCTACTATCCCTATAATTAAGAGTCCCCTTAAAGGATACTTCTGTTTTCGTTTATAACTTGAGAATGCTTTATTCGACTGGCTTCAAACTTTCCACATTGGTGCACTGTGGCTAGGGCAAGGTTGGTGCAACTTTTGGCCTGCCCTCTGGTCCAGGGCAGTGAAGTATTGCGGGTTTTGTGGGTTTTGTTTTCCGTTCGATACCTTGGGAAAGCCTCCTCAAATCGGCTTGAAACTTACAATGCTGTTTTAGCATAAATACTTTAACGATTCTGAATGCATTTAGGTAGATTGGGCTGGGCTTATAGTATACAGGATGTGTTTTCACAGGTGAATATGACATGTGGCCCGGTGGCCTGGTGGCTAAAGCTCCCGCTTCACACACGGAGGGCCCAGGTTCGATTCCCGGCGGGTGGAAACATTTCGACACGTTTCTTTACACCTGTTGTCCTGTTCACCTAGCAGCAAATAGGTACCTGGGTGTTAGTCGACTGGTGTGGGTCGCATCCTGGGGGACAAGATTAAGGACCACAATGGAAATAAGTTAGACAGTCCTTGATGACACACTGACTTTATTGGGTTATCCTGGGTGGCTAACCCTCCGGGGTTAAAAATCCGAACGAAATCTTATCTTATCTTATCTTATGTGCATTACTTGGGTGTGTTGATTGCTGACATGCTTCGTCCACTAGGCTTCTTCAGTCGAATAGTGGAGAATGTAACACTGGATACAGTGGAATATTGTGGGGGATCAGTCCCTCAGCTTTGATGGGTGATGGTCAGTCACTGATTCTTGATAGATGGTGGTCAGTCACTGATTCTTGATAGATGGTGGTCAGTCACTGATTCTTGATAGATGGTGGTCAGTCACTGATTCTTGATAGATGGTGGTCAGTCCCTCAGTCTTGATAGATGGTGGTCAGTCCCTCAGTCTTGATAGATGGTGGTCAGTCACTGATTCTTGATAGATGGTGGTCAGTCACTGATTCTTGATAGATGGTGGTCAGTCCCTCAGTCTTGATAGATGGTGGTCAGTCCCTCAGTCTTGATAGATGGTGGTCAGTCACTGATTCTTGATAGATGGTGGTCAGTCACTGATTCTTGATAGATGGTGGTCAGTCACTGATTCTTGATGGTGGTCAGTCCCTCATTCTTGATAGATGGTGGTCAGTCCCTCAGTCTTGATAGATGGTGGTCAGTCACTCAGTCTTGATAGATGGTGGTCACTCCCTCAGTCTTGATAGATGGTGGTCAGTCCCTCAGTCTTGATAGATGGTGGTCAGTCCCTCAGTCTTGATAGATGGTGGTCAGTCCCTCAGCCTTGATAGATGGTGGTCAGTCCCTCAGCCTTGATAGATGGTGGTCAGTCCCTCAGTCTTGATAGATGGTGGTCAGTCCCTCAGTCTTGATAGATGGTGGTCAGTCCCTCAGTCTTGATAGATGGTGGTCAGTCCCTCAGTCTTGATAGATGGTGGTCAGTCCCTCAGTCTTGATAGATGGTGGTCAGTCCCTCAGTCTTGATAGATGGTGGTCAGTCCCTCAGTCTTGATAGATGGTGGTCAGTCCCTCAGCCTTGATAGATGGTGGTCAGTCCTCAGTCTTGATAGATGGTGGTCAGTCCCTCAGTCTTGATAGATGGTAGTCAGTCCATCAGTCTTGATAGATGGTGGTCAGTCCCTCAGTCTTGATAGATGGTGGTCAGTCCCTCAGTCTTGATAGATGGTGGTCAGTCCCTCAGTCTTGATAGATGGTGGTCAGCCCCTCACAACTTACTCCTCTGTCTCCACTCTTACATTTACTTGCATTCAACTGGTAAAGTTGCTATGCATGCGAAGTCCTTCATCTAAGATACCCATCCCCTTGAAACCCTCACATTGCTACTGTAAAACCATCTTTAGAGTCCTGAGGTCATTGACTTTTGGGGTTAGGGAAACCTTTTTCTCTCTCAGTTTTACCTGCAAGCCATTTAAAAATTAATCCCCCCTTTCCCTCTTGCTTTTCTCTCCCTGTCCCCCTTTCTCCTAAAATCACCCCCCCCCAGTTGAGGGGGGGAGGGGAAACTAATCAAAAAGCAGAGCTAAAATGGCCGGCTTTCCCCAACCCTTGGGGACCCACAGGGGAGAGACGAACACACAGAGATATTTTTTTACCTAATTCTGTTTTCCCTTTCCCTCTCTTTCTACTATTTTTCCCTTTTTTTGTTTTTTAAAGGTTTTTTTTATTTTTTCATTGTTTATTTTTTTTGCCTGGTCAACCCGCTTCTTTATCCACTTTTTTTTTCACCTTTTCTAGCCTCTTTTCCCTCCCCTTTTTTTCCCCTCTTTTTTCTTAATAAATTGAAGGGGTTAGTTTTGAGTGAAATTTGGGTGGAAAAAAAAATCACACTAAAATTTAACCCCTTGGCTATTTTCCTTTTGGGGTTCCCGAGTTTAATTGCTTTTAAACCGAGACTTGCCAGAGACCCCTTTGGTTTTTAAAGCAGGATAAAGGGCCGTGATAAATTTTGTGGTGGGGACCTTGGGGTAGGGGAAAACCCCTGAATAGGGGGACCTTAAACGTATTTGGAACACTAAATTTTTGGGGGGACCTTGACGTAGTGGAACACTAACATGTGGGCCCTTGGATTAGTGGAAACATGACTGTGGGCCTTGACATGTGGAACACTAAAATTAGGGGGCCCTTGACGTAGGGGAACACGTTTTTGGGGGGACCTTAAACCTTGGGAACACTGCCCAATGGGGCCCTTTGCTTAGGGGAAAAAACTGACATAGTGGGCCCTTGACGTAGGGGAAAACACTGACATAGGGGGACCTTCCCCCCCCCCCCCCCCTAGTGGAAAACTGACATAGTGGGACCTTGACATGGGAACACTGAAAAGGGGGCCTTGACTTTAGTAGAACACTGACTTTGTGGGATTTTTTCATAGGGGAAACCTGACATAGGGGGAAACCTTACTAGTGGAAACACTGACTTAGTGGGCCCGGGGAACCAATAGGGAACATGAAAGTGGGACCTTGAATAGTGGAAAATGCCTTGGGGCCCTTGAATAGTGGAACCTTGCCATGGGGAAAACCTTAAACATAGGGGAAAACCCTAATATAGGGGAAACCTACGGGGTTTAGGGGTTTCCCCCAAGGGTAAAATAATTAACCCTTAAAGATTTTTTTCTAAAAAATTTCTTTTAAATAATATTTTTATTTTTAAGTTTTTTCTACAATAAAATTTTCAGTATATAAAAATTTAAACCCCATTAGACTTTTTCTTCATATTTTAATATTTAATCTTTTTTAAAACTTTTTTTCCAAAATTATAAAATTCGATATTTTAAAAAAATTTCGGGGATATAATATTTTAATATCACGACACTTTTTTCTTTTAAAAAATTCAAAAAAAAAATAGAAACCTTTTCCAAGCCTTTTTCCTACGATAAAAACCCATTAAAGAAAATGGGTTTTAAACCCGGGGAGCCTATATAAATGGGAAGTAAATTGGCCCAAATTTTTTTTGTGAGACCCGGAGACAAATAGGTAATTATTTTGGGACGCAAGGATATATAATGTAAATTCCCTCCCCCCAAACCCCAGGGGGGAGGGACGGGGGGGGGGGTAGCTTAATTTCCTTGGATAAAAGAGGCTTTTTTGGGTTATCTGGTGTGAAATTTTATACGTATGTTACATGAAAACACAACCAAAGGGGGAGTTTGTTTTGATACTCTAGGTTTTTCGTGTTGCAATCAGTAATAAATTTAGGAACGTGCAATGTTCAAAAGGGCCAGGTAGGTTCGCCCCGAGGAACGTGAAAGGGTTGCAAAAGGGCCCCAGGGGGTTTCTTTCCCAGGGGAAAACGTGCAATGTTGCAGAAGGCAGGTAGGTTCGTCCAGAGGAACGTGCAAGGGTTTCAGAAGGTCGGGTTTGGGTTTTTCTTTCCCGAGGAAGTGCAATGTTGCAAAAGGGGCCCAGGTAGGTTCTTTTCAGGGAAGTGAAATTTGTTGCAAAAAAGGGCCAGGTGGGTTTTCTTTCCCAGAAACGTGCAATTTTGCAGGCCAGGTAAATTTCCGGGAACTTGCAATTTTTTGAAAAAAGGCCAGGTATTTTCGTTAAAGGGGAAACCCGGGAAAAGTTTAAAAGGGCCCATGGTTTTTTATTTTTTCAGGGGAAAACGTGCAATGTTCCCGAAGGCCGGGTTTACTTTCGTTCAGGGGAAAAGGGGAAATTTTGTTGTAAAAGGGCCCAGGTAGGTTCTTTTCAGGGGAAACCGTGCAATGTTGCAGAAGGCCAGGTACTTTCGTTTTCCCCAGGGGAACGTGCAATTTGTAAAAGGGCCCGGGAAATTTTCGTTCAGAGGAACGGGGAAAAATTTGTAAAAAGGGCCCCGGTGGGTTCGTTCAAGGGAAACGTGAAATTTTGCAGCGGGCCAGGTGGGGGTTTTTCAGAGGAACGTGCAATGTTGCAGAAGGGCCCAGGTAGGTTCGTTCAGGGGAAAAGTGAAAATTTTGCAAAAAAAGGCCCAAAGGTGGGTTTTCGTTCAGAGGAAGGGGCAATGTTGCAAAAGGGCCCCAGGTAGGTTCTTTCCCAAAAGGAAACGTGCAATTTTTCAAAAAAGGCCGGGTGGGTTTCGTTCAGAGGAACGTGCAATTTTTGCAGAAGGCCGGGTAGGTTCGTTCAGAGGAACGTGAAAATTTTCCCAGAAGGCCAGGTAGGTTCGTTCAGGGGAACGTGAAATGTTGAAAGAGGCCATTTTGGTTTCCCGTTCAGATGAACGTGAAAATGTTCAAAAGGCCCGGGTAGGTTGTTCCGGGAAAACGTCCCAAGGTTCCCAAAAAAAGGGGCCCCAAGGTAGGTTCTTTCGGGGAAAATTTCAATGTTGCAGAGGGCCGGGGTAGGTTCGTCCAGGGGAACGTGCAATGTTGAAAAAGGGCCCCAGGTAGGTTCTTTTCGAGGGTCCCAATGTTGCAGAAGGCCGGGGTATTTCGTTCAAGGAACTTTTTTAGCAGAATTTCTAAAAACGTTTAGCTAATTTTTTCTAACAAAAAATTTTTAGCTAATACTTTAAAAACCCAAACCAGCACATTTTTATTATTATTATTCCTTCGCCTGTACCGTTGGGTCGGTCTTTTGGGGGGCCCCCTGTCTTTACCTGATACTGAACTGGTGTGTGTGTGTGTGGGGTTTTAACATCAGGGTTTTAATAGCAGTGCAATACTGAACGGGTTTTCAGTTTTGAGGTCAGAAAATATTGCCACCCCGTTCGGGGGGGTACATCCCCCCCAAATTCCCATTGTGGCCTTTTTAAAAGGGGAAATGGGGTCAACCTGAGAAAGAGAAAGTGGGGAGAAGGGGTGAGGGGACAGAGATAGAGGGATTATATTTTTAAATTTTTAAATTATTTTAATATATATATATATATAAAAAAATTTTAAAATTTAATAATCTTATATTAAATAACTTATTTATGTCGTCCCGAATATGTAAAACGGGTTTCTTTTTAGCAAGAATGGGTTTAAAAATTTAAGCCCCTTTAAAAAAATTTTCTTTATAGGGTTTAAAGAAAATTTTTTTTTTTTTTCCCACGATATATTTTTTTCATTAATTTTAAAAGAAAAAAATTTTTAATTTTGCCCCAAACGATCGTATTTAAAAAACTTTACCTAACCTTAATTAAAAAAAAAATTTTTTTTTACCCCTAACCCAATAAAATTTTTTTAAAGATTTGTTTTGTAAAAATTTTTGGGTGTGGGGGCCTCCAAGTGAGTCCCCTACCCTGGAAAAACTTTTGTTGACCCGAGCATTGAGGTGGGTACCCAGCCTCACAAGTGGCTTATAGGACAAAATTTTAAAAAAAAATTATTGTTTTTTTGCAAAAACCTTCGCCTGCATGCAGAAAAAAAAGGGACTAATTGGGTTTTGCGCATTTTACCCCTAAATTTTTAAATTCCCTAACTTGCCTTACCCCCTTTTTGGCCCTTTCCCTCAGAAACCCGTAAACCCGGGAGTTTTAAATTCCTGCAAATTAAAAACCCTTTAAATAGTGCCTGGGGGGCCCACCTCAAAATTTCCCTATACCAAGAGGGTATGTATCCCCTAGTAAAACTATGCAGATGGGGACATTTAGCTTCTAGACTGCTCTGAGACACTGGTACTTACTGGGTTTTTTCCCCCCCCCCCCCTTTACAACCCCCAAAAAAATCTAAGAAAAAAATTTTTTTTTTTGGGGGGGGGGGTTTTGGGTTTTGGGGCCCCCCCTTTTTTTTTTTCCCCCAAAAAAAAAGGGGGGGGGGATCTGTTTTAAAAGGCATGGTTTTTTTGGGGGGTTTTTAAAAGGAAAGGGGGGCCCCCTTGCAGACCCGGCCTTTTTTTAAAAGGGGGCCATTTTTCCCTTCCCCCTTTTTTTTTTTTTAAATTGGCCCATTTTTTTAAGATCTAATTTGGTCTACAATTTTTTTTAATTTTCCTTTAAAAAAAATTTTTAAAAAAAAAAAACCTTCCCCCTTTTTTTTAAGGGGAAATTTAAAAAAAAATTTCCCAAAAAACCCCCAAAAAAGGTTTTTTTTTTTGGGGGGTTTAAGGGCCCCCCGCTCAGGCCCCCCCCCTTTTTTTTGGGGGGGGGAAAAAAACCCTTTTTTTTTTTAATTTAAAAACAATAAAAATTTTTTTTTTTTTTTTGGGGTTTTAAATTTTTTTCCTTTTTAAAATTTGGGGGGGTTTTTAAAAAACCTTTTCCCCCCAAAAAAAAAAAAAAAATTTTTTTTTTTTTTTATATATTTTATTATATATTTATATATAATTTTTTTTTTGGGGGTTTTTTTTTTTTTTTTTTTTTTTTGGGGGGGGGGGGGAAAAAGGGGGGGTTTTTTTTTCCCCCATTTTTCAGGGTTTTTAAGGGGGGGAAAAAACCCCGGGGGGGGGGGGGGGGGGGGGGGGCCCCCCTTTTAAGGGGGGGGGGGCCCCCCCCCCCCCAAAAAAAAACCCACCCTTCCAAACCCCCCCCCCCCCCCCCCCCTTCCCCCCCCCCCAAACCAAAAAAACCAAGCCCCAAAACCCCCCCCCCCAACCCCACCCCCCCCCCAAAAAAACCAAACCCCCCCTACCCCCCCCAAAAAAAAAAAACCCCCCCTAAAAAAACCCCCCTTTCCCCCCCCACCAACCCCCCAAAACCCCCCAAAAACCCCCCCTTTTCCAAACCCCCCCCACCCCCCCCAAAACCCCCCCCCAAAAAACCCCCCCCCCCCCCCCCCAACCCCCCCAAACCCCCCCCCCCCCCCCAAAAAAAACCCCAAACCCCCAAAAAACCCCCCCCCCCTCCCCCCCCCCCCTTAAAAAACCCCCCCCCCCCCCCCCAACCCCCAAAGGGGGCCCCCCCCAACCCCCCCCACCCCCCCCCCCCCCCCCTCCCCCCACCCCCAAAAAAAAAACCCCCCCCCCCCCCCCCCCCCCCCCCCCCCCCCCCCCCCCCTTCCAACCCCCCAAAAACCCCCACCCCTAAAACCCCAAAACCCCCCCCTCCCCCCTTTCCCCCCCCCCCCCCCAAAAAAAAAACCCCCAAAAAAAATTCCCCCTAAAAAATTTTTCCCCCCCCCCCAAAACCCCCCAAAAATAAACCAAAACCCCAAAAATTCCCTCCCCCAAAAAACCCCCCAAAAAAAAAAAACCCCCATAAACCTTCCCCCCCCAAAAAAAAAAAACCCCCCAAAAAAAAAAAAACCAAAAAACCCCCCCCCCAAAAAAACCCCCAAAAATTTCCCCCCCCCACCCAAAATCCCCCCAAAAAAAAATCCCCCTTTTTCCCCCCCCCCCCCCTTTCCCCCCCCAAAACCCCCCCCAAAAAAAAAACCCACCCCCCAAAACCCCCCCTTTTTTAAAAAAAAAAACCCCCCTTAAAAAAACCCCCCCAAAAAAAAAAAAACCTTCCCCCCTACCCCCCCCTAAAAAAACCCCCCCCCCCCAAAAACCCCAATTCCCCCTTAAAAAAAACCCCCCCAAAAAAACCCCCCCCCAAAAACCCCCCCTTTTAAAAAAACCCCCAAAAAATTTTCCAAAACCCCCCCCCCCGCCCCCCAAAAAAAAAAACCCCCCCCCCTAAACCCCCCCCCCCCAACCCCCCAAAAAAAACCCCAACCCCCAAAAAAAAACCCCAAAAAAAACCCCCCCCCCCAAAAAAAAAAAAAAAACCCCCCCCCCCTTTTCCCCAAAATTTCCCCCCCCCTTTTCCCCCAAAAAACCCCCCCCAACCCCCCCCCCCCCCCCCCAAAACCCCCCCCCAAACCCCCCCCCCAAAAAAAAAAACCCCCCCCCCCCCCCCAAAAATCCCCCCCCCCAAAAAAACCCCCCCCCCAAACCCCCCCCCCCCCCTTCCCCCCCACCCAACCAAAAAAAAAAAAAACCCCCCCCCCGAAAACCCCCCCCCCCAACCCAAACCCCCCAAAAAAAAAAAAAAAAAAACCCCCAAACCCCCCCAAAAAAAACCCCCCCCCCCCCAAAAAAAAACCCCCCCCCCCCCCCCCAAAAAACCCCCCCCCCAACCCCCTCCAAAACCCCCCCTTCCCCAAAAAACCCCCCCCCCCCCCCCCCAAATAAAAAACCCCCCCCCCCCCCCAAAAACCCCCCCCCAAACCCCCCCCCCAAAACCCCCCCCCAACCCCCCAAACCCCCCAACCCAAAAAACCCCCCCCCCCCCTTTTCCCCCCCCCCCCCCCTTAAAAAACCCACCCCCCCAAAACCCCCCCCCCCAAAACCCCCCCCAAACCCCTTCCCCCCCCAAAAAACCCCCCCCCCCCCCAAAAACCCAACCCCAAACCCCCCCCAAAACCAAAACCCCCCCCAAAAAAAATAACCCCCCCCCAAACCCAAAACCCCCCCCCCCCAAACCCCCCCCCCCCCCAAAAAACCCCCCCAAAAAACCCCCCCCCCCCCAAAAACCCCCCCCCAAACCCCCCTTTCCCCCCCCCCCCACCCAAAAAACCCCCCCCCAAAAAACCCCCCCCCAAAAACCCCCCCCCCCCCAACCCAACCCCCCTTTAAAAACCCCCAAAAAAAACCCCCCCCACCCAAATTCCCCCCCCCCCCACCCCCCCCCCCAAAAAAAAAAAAAACAAAAAAAAAAAAAACCCCCAAACCCCCCCCCAAAAAAACCCCAAAAAAAAAAAACCCCCCCCCCCAAAAAAAAAAAAAAAAATTCCCCAAAAAAAACCCCCCCCCCCCCCCCAAAATAAAAACCCCCCCCCCCCCCCCAAAAAAAAAAAAACCCCCCCCCCCCCAACCCAAAATTTCCCCCCCCAAAAAAAAAAAAACCCCCCCCCCCCCAAAACCTTTTTAAAAAAAAAAACCCCCCCACCCCCCCCCCAAAAAAACCCCCCCAAAAAAAAAACCCTTTCCCCAAAAAACCCCCCCCCCCCCAAAAAAACCCCCCCCAACCCCCTTCCCCCAAAAAAACCAAAACAAAAAAACCCCCCCTTTAAAACCCCCCAAAAAAAAAAAAATTAAAAAACCCCCCCCCAAAAAACCCCCCCCCCCCCCTTCCAAAAAAATTTCCCCCCAAACCCCCCCCCCCAAAAAAAACCAAACCCCCAAAAAAAAAACCCCCCCAAAAAATTTTTAAAAACCCAAACCCCCCCCCCAAAACCCCCCCAAAAAAAAAAAAAAACCCCCCCAAAAATCCCAAAAAACCCCCCCCCCCCAAACCCCCCCAAACCCCCCATCCCAAAACCCCCCCCCCCCCCCCCCAAAAAACCCCCAAACCCCCCCCCCCCCCCAAAACCCCCCCCCCCTCCCCCCCCTCCACCCCCCCCCCCCCCCAAACCCCCCTTTCCCCCCCCCCAAAAAAAACCCCCCCCAACCCCCCCCCCAAAAAAAAAAACCCCCCCCCCCCCCCCAAAAAAACCCCCCCCAAAAAAAAAAACCCCCCCCCAAAAAAAAACCCCCCCCCCAAAAAAAAAAACCCCCAAAAAAATTTTTTCCCCCCCCCCACCCCCCAACCCCCCCCCCCCAAAAACCCCCCCCCCCCCCCAAAAAAAAAAAAAATTTAAAAAAAAAACACCCCCCCAAAACCCCCAAAACCCCCCTGCCCCCCCCCCCCCCCAAAAAAACCTTTTAAAAAAAAAACCCTAAAACCCAAAAACCCCCAAAAAAACCCCCCCCCCCCCCCCCCCCCCCCCCCCCCTTTTAAAAAAAACCCCCCCCCAACCCAAAAACCCTAAACCCCCCCCCAAAAAAACCCCCCCCTTTAAAAAACCCCCCAAAAAAAAAAAAAATTTAAACCCCCCAAAAACCCCCCAAAACCCCCCCCAAAAAAAACCCCCAAAACCCCCTTTCCCCCCCCCAAAAAAACCCCCCCCAAAAACCCCTTAAAAAAAAACCCCCCAACCCCCAAAAAACCCCCCCCAAAAAAACCCCCCCCAAACCCTTTAAAAAAAACCCCCCCCCCTTCCCCCCCCCCAACCCCCCAAAAAAAAAACCCCCCAAAAAAAAAAACCCCCCCCAAAAAAAACCCCCCAAAAAAACCCAAAAAAAAAAAAAAAACCCCCCCAAAAAAAAACCCCCCCCCCCCCCCCCCCAAACCCCCCCAACCCCCCCTTTTCCCCAAATCCCCCCCCAAAATCCCCCTTAAAAAAAAAAAACCCCAAAAACCCCCCCCCCAAAAAAAACCCCCAAAAAAAAAACCCCCCCCCCCCAAAAAAAACCCCCCCCATTTCCCCCCCCAAAAAAACCCCCCAAAAACCCTAAAAATTTAAAAAAAACCCCCCCCCCCCCCCCCCCCCCCTTTTTCCCCCCCCAAAAAAAACCCAAAAACCCCCCCCCTTTCCCCAAAAAAAAAAAAAAAACCCCAAAAACCCCCCCCCCCAAAAAACCCCCCTTTTTAAAAAAAAACCCCCCCCCAAAAACCCCCCCCCAAAAACCCCCCCCCAAAAAATACCCCCCAAACCCCCAAAAACCCCACCCAAAACCCCCCCTTTCCCCCCAAAAAACCCCCCCAAAAACCCCCCTTTCCCCCCCCTTCCCCCCCCCCCTTAAACCCCCCCCCCAAAAAATTAAAAAAAAACCCCCCCCCCCCCCCAAAAATTTTTTTTTCCCCCCCCCAAAACCCCCTTCCCCCCCCACCCCCCCAAAACCCCCCCCCCCCCAAAACCCCCCCTTTCCACCCCCCCAAATCCCCCCAAACCCCCCCCCAACCCAAACCCCCCCCCCCCCAAACCCCCCAAAAAACCCCCCCCCCTTTCCCCCCCCCCACCCAAAAACCCCCCCCCCCCCCTTAACCCCCCCTTAAAAAAAAAAACCCCCCTTTAAAAACCCCCCCCAAAAAAACCCCAAAAAAACCCCCCCCCCAAAACCCCCCCTTTAAAAAAAAAAACCCCCCTCCCCAAATTTCCTTCCCCCCCCAACCTAAACCCCCCCCAAAACCCCCCAAAACCCAAAACCCGGAAAAACCCCCCCCCAAAATTTCCCCCCAAAAAACCCCCCCCAAAAAAACCCCCCCCAAAAAACCCCACCCCCCCAAAAAACCCCTTTTTAAAACCCCCCCCCCCCCCCCCCCCCCCAAAATTTAAAAAAAAACCCCCCAAACCCCCCAAAAAAACCCCCTTCCTCCCAAAAAAACCCCCCCATCCCCCCCCCCCCCTTTCCCCCCCCAAAAAAAAACACCCCCTTTTTTCCCCCCCCCCCCCCCAAAAAAAAAAACCCCCCCCCCCCCCCCAAAAAAAAAAACCCCAAAAACCCCCCTTTTTTAAAAAAAAAATTTTCCCCCCCCAAAACCCCCCCCTTCCCCCCCAAAAAAAAACCCCCCCCCCCCCCAACCCCCCCAAAAAAAAAACCCCCCCCCCCCTCCCCCCCTAAAAACCCCCCCCCCCCCCCAACCCCCCTCCCCAAAAACCCCCCCCCCCCCCCCCCCCCCCCCCACCCCCCCAAAAAAAAAACCCCCCCCCCCCCCCCCCCCCCCTTTAAAACCCCCCCCCCTACCCCCCCCCCCCTTTTCCCCCCCCCCCCCCAAAAAAACCCCCCCCAAACCCCCCCCAAAAAAACCCCCAAAAACCCCCCCCCAAACCCCCCCCAAAAACCCCCCCCCCAAAAAACCCCCCCCCCCCAAAAACCCCCCCCAAAAACCCCCCCCCCCCCCCCCCCCCCCCCCCCCCCCCCCCCCCCCCCCCCCCCCCCCCCCCCCCCCCCCCCCCCCCCCCCCCCCCCCCCCCCCCCCCCCCCCCCCCCCCCCCCCCCCCCCCCCCCCCCCCCCAACCCCAAACCCCCCCCCAAAAACCCCCCCCACCCCCCCCCCCCCCCCCAACCCCAAAAACCCCCCAAAAACCCCCCCCCCCCCAAACCCCCCCCCCCCCCCATCCCCCCCCCCCCACCACCCCCCCATCCCCCCAAAAAAACCCCCCCCCAACCCCCCCCAACCCCCCCCCACCCCCCCCAACCCCCCCAAACCCCCCCAAACCCCCCCTTTCCCACCCCCAAAAACCCCCCCCCCCCCCCCAACCCCCCCCAAACCCTCCCCCCCCCCCCCCCTCCCCCCCCCACCCCCCCCCCCCCCCCCCCCCCCCAAAACCCCCCCCCCCCCAACCCCCCCAAAAACCCCCCCTACCATCCCCCACCCAAACCCCCCCCCCCCCCCCCCCCAAAACCCCCCCAACCCCCAAACCCCCCCAACCCCCAAACCCCCCCCCCCCCTACCCCCCCCAAAAACCCCCCCCCCAAAACCCCCCCAAACCCCCCCCCCCCCCCCCCCCCCCCTTCCCCCCCCCCCCCCAACCCCCCCCCCCCCCCCCCCCAACCCCACCCCCCCCCACCCCCCCCCCCCAAAAACCCCCCCCCCCCCCCCCCCCCCCCCCCTCCTCCCCCCCAAACCTTTCCCCCCCCAACCCCCCCCACCCCCCACCCCCACCCCCCCCCCCCCCCCCCCCCCCCCCCCCCCTTCCCCCCCCCCCCCCCCTTTTTCCCCCCCCCCCCCCCCCCCCCCCCAAACCCCCCAAAATCCCAACCCCCCACCCCCCCCCCCCCCCCCACCCCCCCAACCCCCCAAAAAACCCCCCCCCCCCCCCCCCCCTACCACCCCCCCCCCCCCCCCCCCACCCCCCCCCCCCCCCCCCCCCAAAAAACCCCCCCCCCCCCCCAAAACCCCCCCCCCCCCTTCCCCCCCCCCACCCCACCCCAAAAACCCCCCCCAAAAAACCCCCCCCCCTTCCCCCCCCCCCACCCCCCCCCCCACCCCCCCCCAACCCCCCCAACCCCCCCCCCAACCCCCAACCCCCCCCCCCCCCCCAACCCACCCCCCCCCCCCCTCCCCCCCCCAACCCCCCCCCTCCCCCCCAACCCCCCCCCCCCCCCCCCCCCACCCCCCCCCAAACCCCCCCCCCCCCCCCCCCCCCCCCCCCCCCCCCCCCCCCCAACCCAAACCCCCCCCCCCAAAACCCCCCCCCCCCCCCCACCCCCCCCCCCCTCCCCCCCCCCCCCCCCCCCCCCCCCCCAAACCCCCCCCCCAAAACCCCCCCCCCCCCCCCCCCCCCCCCCCCCCAACCCCCAACCCCCCCCCCCCCCCCCCCCCCCCCCCCCCCCCAAACCCCCCCAAAACCCCCCCCCCCCTAACCCCCCCACCCCCCCCACCCTAACCCCCCACCCAAACCCCCCCCCCAAAACCCCCCCCCCACCCCCCCCCCCAAACCCCCCCCAAAACCCCCCCCCCCTACCCCCCCACCCCCCTTTCCCCCCCCCCCAACCCCCCCCCCCCTCCCCCCCCAAACCCCCCCCCCCCCCCCCCAAAAACCCCCCCAACCAACCACCCCAAACCCCCCAACCCCCCCCCAACCCCCCCCCCCCCCCCACCCAACCCTCCCCCCCCCCCCCCCCCCCACCCCCCCCCCCCCCCCCCCCCTCCCAAACCCAACCCCCCCCCCCCCCCCAACCCCCCCCCCCCCAAAAACCCCCCCACCCCCACCCCCCCCCCCCCCCCCCCCAACCCCCCCCCCCCCCCCCCCCCCCCCCCCCCCCCCACCCCAAAAAACCCCCCCCCCCCCCCCCCCCCCCCCCCAATTCCCCCCCCACCTCCCCCCCCCCCCCCCCCCAACCCCCCCCCCCCCCACCCCCCCCCCCCAACCCCCCCCCCCCCCCCCCAAACCCCCCCCCCCCCCCCCCCCCCTACCATCCCCCCCCACCCCCCACCCCCCCCCCCCCCCCCCCCCACCCCCCCCCCCATCCCCCCCCCCCCCCCCAAACCCCCCCCCCACTTCCCCCCCCCCCCCCCCTCCAAACCCCCCCAACCCCCCCCAACCCCCCCCCCCCCCCCCCCCCCCCCCCCCCCCCCCCAAAAACCCTCCCCACCTACCAAACCCCCCCCCCCCCCCTAAAACCCCCCCCCCCCCTTCCCCCCCCCCCCCCCCAAACCCCCCCCCCCCCCCCACCCTCCCCCCACCCTCCCCCCCCAACCCCCCCCCCTTTCCCCCCACCTCCCCCCCACCCAACCCTCCCCCCCCCCCCCCACCCAACCCCCCCCCACCTTTCCCCCCCCCCCCCCCTACCATCCCCCCCCAAAAACCCCCCCCCTCCCCCCCCAACCCCCCACCCCCCCCCCCCCCCCCCCCCCCCCTCCCCCCCCCCCCCCCCCCCCCCCCCCCCCCAAAAAACCCCCCCCCCCCCCCCCCCCCCCAACCCCCCCCCTCCCCCCCCCCCCCCAAAACCCCCCCCCCAACCCCCCCCCCCCCCCCTTCCCCCCCCCCACCCCCCACCTCCCCCCCCCCCCCCCCCCCACCCCCCCCCCCCACCCCCCCCAAAAAACCCCCCCCCCCCCCCCAACCCCCCCCCAACCCCCCCAACCTCCCCCCCCCCCCAAACCCCCCCCCCCCAAACCCCCCCCCCCCCCCCAACCCCCCCCTTTTTTTTAAAAAAAAAAATTCCCCCCCCCCCCAAAAACCCTTTTTTTTTAAAAAATTAAAAATTTTTTCCCCCCCCAAACCCCCCAAAAACCCCCCCCCCAAAACCCCCCCCCTTAAAACCCCCCAAAAAACCCCCCCCCCTTTTTTTTAAAAAAACCCCCCCCAAACCCCCCCCAAACCCCCCCCAAATTCCCCCTTTTTAAAAAACCCCCCCCCCCCTCCCCCCCCCAACCCCCCCCCAACACCCCGATTTTCCTTTCCCCCCCCCCCCCCCCCCCCAAACCCCCCAAACCCCCCCCCCCCCCCCTTCCCCCCCCCCCCTTTTCCCCCCCCCCCAGGGCCCCCCTTTCCCCCCCCCCCCCCCCCCCTTTTTTTTTTTTTCCCCCCCCCCCTTTTTTTCCCCCCCCCCCCCAAAAAAAAACCCCCCCCCCCCCACCCCCCCCCCTTAAAAACCAACCCCCCCTTTCCCCCCCCCTTTTCCCCCCTTCCAACCCCCCAATTTAAACCCCCAATTTAAAAAAACCCCCCCAACCCCCCCCCCCCCCTTTTAAATTTTTCCCCCCTTTTTTTCCCCAAAAACCCCCTTTAAAAAAACCCCCCCCCCCCAAATTCCCCCCTCCCCCCCCCCCCCCCCCTTTTTCCCCCAAAAAAAACCCCAAAATTTCCCCCCCCCCCCCCCTTTTTTTTCCCCCCCCCCCCCAAAACCCCTTTTTTTTTCCCCAAACCCCCTCCCCGGGGGGAAACCCCCCCCCCCTTTTTTTTCCCCCCCCCCCCTTTTTTTTTTTAAAAACCCCCCCCCCAAAACCCCCCCCCCCTTTTTTCCCCCCCCCCCCCCCCCCCTTTTTTTTTTTTTGGGAAAAAAAATTCCCCCCTTTCCCCCCCTTTCCCCCACCCCCCTTTTCCCCCCCCCCCCTTTTTTTAAAAAAAAAAACCCCCCCCCCCCCTTTTAAAAACCTAACCCCCCCCCCCAAAATTTAAAAAACCCCCCAAACCCCCAAAACCCCCCCCCCCCAAAAACCCCCCCCCCTTTTAAAACCAAAACCCCCCCCCCCCCCCAAAATTTCCCCCCCCTTTAACCCCCAAAACCCCCCTTTTTCCCCCCCAAAAATTTTAAATTTAAAACCCCAACCCTTTTCCCCCTTTTTCCCCCCTTTTTTTCCCCCCCCCCTTTTTTCCCCCCCCCCCAAAAACCCCCCCCCCCCCCCTTAAATTTTCCCCCCCCCCCCCCCCCCCCCTTTTCCCCCCCAAAAAAAAAACCCCCCTTTTTCCCCCCCAAACCCCCCTTTCCCCCCCCTTTTTTTTCCCCCCCCCCAAAAAACCCCCAAAAAAATCCCCTTTTTTTTCCCCCCCCCCCCCCCAAAAAACCCCCCCCCCCCAAAAAAAATTTTTTTCCCCCCCCCCCCCCCCCCAAAAAAAACCCCCCCATTTTTCCCCCCCCCCCCCAAACCCCCCAAAAAAAAATTTTTTTTTAAAAAATTTTTCCCCCCCCCAAACCCCCCCCCCCCCCCCCCCCTTTTTTTAAACCCCTTTCCCCCCCCCCCCCCCCCCCCCCTTTTTTTCCCCCCCCCAAACCCCTTAAAACCCCCCCCCCCCCCCCTTTTTTTCCCCCCCCCTTTTTCCCCGGGGGCCCCAAAAATTTTTTTGGGGGGGGGGGGGAAAAAGGGGGGGGGGTTTGGGGGTTTTTTTGGGGGGAAAAAAATCACTGTATGCTACTTTAAACAGCTACGGTTTATAAACCATCTAAACGACGGGGTGTCAATTTTGGTACGTGAAAAGGAGGGGGGCTCACAACCATCAACCCCCCTGGAGGTTACTGGAGGTTTTTGGGGGATAACGCCCCCGGGGCCCCCGGTCCATACCAGGCCCCCGAGGTCGGGCCTGATCACCTAGGCTTTACTGCCCGCACGCAGCCAAACGTACGGCCACAGCCCGGTGTCCGGCACGCTTTAGGTACTGTCCAGCTCTCTCTTAAAGGCAGCCGGGGGTTTATTGGGCTTTTCCCCTAAGCTTGAGGGAGGCTTTTTGAACTTTTGGGCCCCGGAACTTATGGTTTTTCTCTTGGTACCAATGGCCCCCCTACTTTTTTTTGGGGCTTTTTGCATCCCCTGCCCTTTTTTTACTTTCGGGGGAGGATTTTGTGTGCAGATTTGGGACCACCCTTTTCCAAGTTTTTCCCAAGTGTAGTTATGATATATCTCCTCTCCCCTGCGCCCCCAACGGTACAAGCAAGTACTTCCAAGGTTCCATTTTAAGGGGCTTGACAGAACTTATACGTGCAGTAAGGATCTCTGTACACCTCTAGATCTGCGTTTTCCCCTTTTTGAATAAAATGTTAATGTACAGCAGTTTTCCCACCCTAGAGAAAAAATTATTGAAAAGGACTCAGGGGGTTTGGCGCTCTCTTTTTTGAAATTCTCATTACCATCAATCATTTTCTTTGCACTGGATCGGGGCACTGTTGTGACCCTTGAAAGTGAGACCCTCAACTTTACTACTCCCAGCCCTTCTTTATTTTTCCGCTTATTTTTGGGCCCGGAGTCAGAGAAAATTTGTTCGTTATTACTCCCCCAGTTTTCCAAACGGAGTAGTGGAATTTGTCCTATTGACTCTATTGTTTACCGTGCCCCGGAAAACTTTTTATTCTTTTGGGGGTTAACCGCGTCCCCCAAAATGACACCTCATGAGCCTATCCCCAAAAGGAGATACTGCTGTGGGGTATATCGTTTATTTCTGAATTGGGGTAAGGGGAAAAAAAGGGGGCGAGTCTGTGCCTTGTGGGAAAAGAGCCTTCACATGGCAGCCCCGATTTTAAATCTTGAAACCCCTACTCTTTGGTTTCGATTTGTTAGGGAAATTGAAGATCCTTCCCCACTTTCCCAGTTATTTATTTAAACACGTTTTTATGGGCTATTTTCGCCCTGACGCTTTTTAATGCTTTGCAAAAATCTTGTTTTTTAAAAATCTGCTTTGATTTTTCCAGGCACCCAAAGGGCCTGTCCCTAGTGATCCGTAGTTGTGAAGGGGGGCGACCTCCCTAACCATGTTGCCCTGGATTGTGCAGATTTGGGAAACCAGGGATTTTTCAATCCTGCTTCTTAGCACTCTTTTTAAAGATTTTTATATGTTTGGGGTGTCAGAGCTATTGGCATGTTTTTTTCAATGCTTTTCTGCCACCTTTAGGAGTGGGGCTAATCCGTTGTTTTAAGTGACTGGGAATCCACCCATTTCCAAAACCCCCTCCATAGTGTACTTTGGGCACGCGAGAGGGGTTTTTTGCAGTTCTTTTAAAGAAAACAGAGTTCCCCGAGCTGGGCCGGGGGTGGTGTAGGGGTTTTCAATGGGGTTTTTCGAAAACTATGGAGTTGGGTAATGTCGGAAATCTGGCATACTTTTTGGAGTTTTGAGGTCATTCATGAAGAAATCATTTGGGGCGTCGACCTCAGACCGATTAGTG